>JAECUM010007645.1:0-65937 GCA_016617855.1 Megalonaias nervosa | reverse complement strand
TAATTCGCTAAACCAGTCCCCAAACCTGTATTGATACAGGGGCTCATATAGTTTTTTCAATATATAATACAAGGGACGACAATTTCTCATTTCAGCTCCGAGATTCAACAATTTGGACTACAAATTTGGCTTAAAACAAATAGCAATCCGTTTTCTAATCCTGGTTACCTCTGAATATTCCCACCCCATTTTTCATATTTGAACATTAAGTTCGAGTGTGGGGTCATTGCAAATCGAAAATTTGGAATTTGCCGCCACCGTGCGGTAGCGACATCTGGTAGTCGTTTACCAGCGGACCTAGAAAATTTAAACTTATGTTATATTGACTTATACCTGCATGAAATCGATAGGAAAATGATTTATTTTCTCAGAAATGTCAAGTATTATAATCATTGTCTTTAATCCACTGACAGACTAAACGAAACAACGGCATAGATGAAACCAGACCTGGTACTCGCCATTTGCATTACTAGTCATATAACTTCAAAATCTCAAACGATGACATCAGAAGTCCAATAGTTATGTGATATTAACAACAAACTCCTTTTTTAATGTTGTAGTACAGAAATTCGTTATATATAAATGAAAGTCAGATACCTTTTGTAAAAACCAGCAATCTGGCCAGTCTGATTTATCAAGCAGAGATCACATGTTAACGTGCTAGTCACATGATACAACAAAACTCCAGAAGTTTTTCTTGGAATATATAAATATGGAAAATTATGTGTTCTTTCGTTTTTGTATTTTTATTACAACCAGTATACGACTTTCATTTAATAATTGTTCAAACTGTTTTCTCTACAACATTTGAAAATATGGGTTGTTCGATTTGTGTACTCATGCGACTAGCAACGCAAATTGCGAGTACTAGGTCACATTTCATTAATGCCGTAGTTTTATCTTGTCTTTCAGCAGATTAAAGACATAACAATTTTAATACTCACAATTTCTGAAAAAATAAGTAATTTTCATATCGATTTCATGCATTTCACTTGATCTAACAACTTTTAAAGTTTTCTAGGCCATCCAGTAAGCGGCTACGCTTTGCCACCACCATGTTGGCCTCTTGTGATACTAGACTGGTTTTCATACCTTCCATGAAAGGATACAGATATTGAGCTGACTTTGAAAATAAAAGTCTACTAGACAAATCTAATTCACTGAGCGTTTGGAGTGACTCAGCATATATGTTTACTGCAAGCACCCAAATGATCCATACTGCACCCTCCGAATATTCTGGGTAGAAGTCGATAAATTTAACTCACGATCAATTAGTTATGACTCAATTACATGATTGTTTTGGGCATCAAGTGGTGCGGAAAATTCCCGGGATTTTCCCAACTTTCATCAATATTTGCGAAATTCAAGGACTTTTCACGGCCTGGAAAAAAATTATCATTTCTCCCGATTTCCTGGTATCATGGGAACCCTGTGTGAAGTGGAAAACTTAAAATACTGACCTGTGACCCTGAGGATAGGACCTCCAGTGTGGTACACGAAACACCTTCACATGATGTACAAGTATACTAGTTTGACCCCTTAACCTCAAACAGCTCTCAAGTACTAGAGTGGAATGAAAAGTGTCGGCGAATACATACAATACTGACCTGTGATCTTCACCTTGAAGACCAATGTGGTTCTCAACATACCTTTTAACAATGATGTACAAATTTAACAAGATTCATCTCTTAAGCTCAAATGGCTTTGAAGTTTAGAGCTGAATGGAAAGTGAGGGAAAACTTAAAAATACTGAGTTGTTGACGACAAGATAACCAATCTGGCCCACAAAACACCTTTCTGTGATGATGAACAAGTATACTATATACATAGTCGAGTCAAACTGCAAGTTACACAAAGACCCTGATCTGCCTTAACACAGTGCGCATTCAGATCCAAGTCTGTGTTCTTTGTTCTACTGATTACTCCTAATAAACTGCACACACCCAGATCTGCTAGCACATTTGGCAATGGCAAATATGGTTCTTTGTAGCTGGCTTCATCTTATGAAGTACATAAGGTATCTCATTTATCCCTTAATCTCAAATAACTTTAATGTTATAGAGCAGAAGAGAAATTTTCACGGAAAAGGTAAAATACTGTGCTGTGACCATGACCTTAAAGTATACCATTTCATTAAGCAACTTGTGCAGAGATACTGCCATGATTTTATCTAATGGAAGCAATCTCCCCCTTGCTGCTGAAACAATTCATGAGTAGAGTAACGGGGGTGGAGTGGATGGGATAAATTTCTCGTAGTTCATTATTTCTGTAACACCTAAATATCCCTCTCTTTCTTACTACTCGACCTTGTTTGGGCTCTATTGAAATCAAAGCCCACACAAGATGCTTCCTCTGGTTGTATAAGCATTAATCTATTGACTGTTTGAGCTTGTGGATGTTTGGTAGAAATTTCCACATCATATAGGTATTGTGTTATGGATATCTCTACTCCCAAACAAAGATTTTTCACTAGACTGAACTCAGCAAGTTTAACTTTCTTGAATCAATGATTTGCTCAGTTTAATGCCTGCATGTGATCTGGTGTGGTGACTTGGCATGCCGTGTAAGAGTCAGTGTCCTAAAATTCAAACAGCCAAATTGTGATGTAAAACTTTGTAAATACCACTTAGCATTACTCCTGTCCTGGTGTTGTGGTATCATATGTAGATCTACTCAAAAAGCCAAGATTTCTTAAACTTTCCTTCAATTTTGTTTTTTTTTTCTTTGGCAGTTCATGTAACCCAGCATCTCACATAATTTTAGAATGATTCTCTTCCATTTCAAGATAAACTCCACTATATCATTCACTTCATTCAGCTGTTAACTTTGTACATTCCTGCCACAACTGACTTGAAGATGGAAAAAAATTAAGTAACTTTCCTAACAGCCGTGCTAAACTATAATTTACAATTGAACCATTAGGAAATGATCAAATTTCACACACACGCAAAATGAATTATAAGCATCAAATGTAGAACCCCTAATAAAACACCCATAATAAATTATTATTGGACTTACCAAAAATTATTTTCTTAGGAATTGACTGAGGTATTCTTACTTTTTTAAAATTTTATATATTCAGTTAACAGTTAAATAAAAATTCTATACTCTGCAGAGTGCTTTTTAATATGTGTGCATTTGTACAAATTTGCTGTTTTCACTCATCACAGCCTTCCATATGCAGAAATATGAGTAAAAGTTTGTGGATTTTTATATCTCAGCTCATGTAATATTGTACGATCGTCTAAAAACTATTTCCCAAATTTTATACCAAGTTGATTTCACATATTTTACTATATCCTGATAAAAATTCTTTCAGATTACTGTCCTGTGAAATTTTCATTTCAAGTGTTCCTGTGATCTAAACCAAAAGTAAGTTACTTTAATATTAAACAATTCCAACTTGTTACCTGTTTTGTTGGACTTTGCAAAAATATGTAATCACAATGTTCATTTTAGAAATAGTTTATCTAAGATCCTTTGAGCTAACTAAGAAGCAATTTTTCTAAACATGTTAATATATGCATGAGACAGTCATCAAAATATGATTAAAGATATGGGCATTAAAATTATGGCATTGTACACACACAGACCAATTAGAAATTACATGTCGATGAAAATGTGAGGATTATGTAGCAAGCAAAATAACTTGTTTTAAATTCAATGCAAGCTAAATTGACAAAATGTCACCATGCAGATTATGCTTGGTCCTGTACTCTTCTAATATGGCAGTAGTGATGGCAGTGGGAGTGTGGGGAAATAAGTGACATAACACTTACTAAAGCACACAAAATACAACCGAGTGTCAGATCATATAAGGTGAAAATATTTAAAACAGCATAATAAAGATGAATTGTGCTTTAATATATTATACAAAGATTGCAGATATACAATATAATCAACAAAGTGCCATAATGGTTTGATTTTCTTTAATACAGATGTCAGATACATACTACATGTAGTACTCATACTTGTCCACGTTTCATTATCATTTGTAAACACGAGATTGAATGAGACTTAAATACATTTCTTTTATGACGATAACAAGTCATTAAAAAGAGCAAAAATTCATATCAAATCATTAAGTTTTGTCCATTCGAGCTCTGCCAAAAAATCTGGCAGCATTTTAAATAACTAAAATGTTGATTCTACCATCGAACAGTTCACGCATGACTACTCTGAATGTATACTGCTAAAACATATCCAAGTTCTTATACAATCTTCAGTGGTTCAGGCCAAAGGTCCTGCTGAATGATTACAAGAGTCAAGATTGTAACACATAGGCTGCATGGTTATCTTACTTCTCATTTTCTGAAAGAATAAAAAAACAAAACAATGCAATATTAGAAACACTATTTAATAGGGACAACAACAGTACAGTAGAATCCATCATATGTATTCGTGTGGGATAAGAAAATCCTACCTAAAGGTCAGATTTTGTTGGCAGGAATGAGGATTACCAAAAATCTGCCCACACATTTTATTCTTGTTTGATTTCTGATATTCACTCTTTCATTTGATACCTGGAACACCAAATTTATAAGGAAACTGAGCTTAATGAATGTTATCAATACTAAGGAACTGAATTAATTTTCGTTAGTTTTGCAAATTCAATAAAAAAAATAAAGGTCAAAATGTAATTATCAAATGACAGTGCCATGTTGCCTTGATTTGATTTAGGTACTCCAAGATGAACTGAATTCATTCCTTTTCTCTTCTGATGATGTCAGACTGGTATATTTCATTAGTTAAATGTTTTCATAAGTGTCTATTCTTCAGACTGCTTCTCTAATTTTATACCTACTAAATCTCTGTATATGTATTAAAGCCAAATATTGATACATAATAATTCTGTATCTGTATTTGGTATTCTGGTTCTTCAAACACACAATACAAAATTGGGTGAGAAAGATTGGCCTTTTTCACTCTAAGTCTTGTAAGTGTTGTTGACAACTGGTAAATAAAAGATAGACACTGAAAAATATATATTTATTTATGAAAAGTAAACAAATATTAAGTATACAAATACTACAAATGGTATTTTTCTGTGTGAATTTAAATTTTATTTGTTAGTTTGAGCAAGCTGATCATTGATGATGTTGATGCTCATTTCACAAACCAAGTCAACAGATTAATCAATGACAGAATGTAAATTTGTAAATAAAAGTTGCTCATTCTCAATATTGTTTTTGTTTATTTAAAAAACAATAAATAAAAAGAACATATACCATACAATTTAAAACAAAATGCACTTGTAATACTAGTGCTCACACATGCTCTTTCCCTCACACACACACACACACATGATGACTGGGTAAAGTTCAACAGAAATAACAAAGTTAAATGACCTGGAAGTGTCAGTTACATCATACAAATGCAGAACCCTTGAGAAAACAGCGAACTTCCTGTGCCACAAAAATAACAAAAATAAGGCAGATTTCTCCTAAACTGGTGGGCCAATGGTGCTAACAGAATGAACTCTCATGAGCCATTATGCACAGAATAAATTAAGCAAACAAAACTGACCGACAGAAATACAAAATGACTCAAGTATATCCCTTCCCAAACTTCATTAGCTGAGGGGATACAATTATCAACAGGAGTTCCTCCAAAGGAATAATGCTCTACTCAATGAAAACAATTTTCTGGAATCTGAGATAAGTTTATTCTTTCTACCTACTGAGTGTTGAAAAACCATCTCTGATATTCTTCAGCAATAACAAGATTTTCAAGATGGCCAACATGGCAGTCAGACTGTGTGTATGATCAGCACCATTTTCATGTGGGACTAACTAGACAAATAATAAGTCTTTTGGTAAAAAAACCCATGTCAATATCATCATCCATTTAGAAGGAGTATCATAACAAAATTTCCGAGATGGCTGTCCTGATGGACATACAGAAAGCAAGATCCCCACCAATTTCATTTAGGACCAACTAAACATAAGAAGTCATTTGGTCGATATAATCATCCATTCAGAAGGAGCTGTGATAACAAGTTTTTCAAGATGGGTGCCATGGTGACCATATTGGTTGTCAGATTGGCACGAGTTTCTTTTAGGACCAACTAGGTATCATAAGAAATCCTTTGGTGAAAACCCTATGTTGATATGACCAACCATCCAGGAGGAGTTGCAATAACAATACTTCAAGATGGTTACTAAGGGTGTATACTGGAAGTAAGATCAGCACCATTTTTATTTATCATCAACTAGACATCATACAAAGTCTACTGGTGAAAACCCTGCATCAATATTACATTCCTTCTAAAAGCAGAAGATGTTCAAGATGGATGCTGAGGATACCATGCAGGATGTCAAACCAACTGGACATCACAAAAAGTCTTTAGTGAAAACCCCATGTTGATATGACCAAATTGTTATAAATGAGCAGTGACAAGGTTTTTTCAACATATTAAATGTCCAAGTGGCTGCCTTTTCATTTTGGACCAACCAGACCTTGTTGATAAATACACCTGTAAAGTTTCATGGGCATCCTCCAAGAAGTTTACAAGCAGTACCAATAAAAATTTGTGTTAATGGACAGACAGATGGATGATGGACAATAGGCCTGTAAGCTCTTCAAGTCTATGTTCAGTAGAGCTAAAAGTAGTCAAAGAGTGAAAATGGTATATAACTGAAAGAATATAAAAATGCAGTTTTTCTATCCATACAACCTTCAGTCTTGGGGCAGCTCAAATAAAGTTTAAATTGTTTTAAATTTACGAAATAAGGACTGGTGTATAATCAATCTCATAATGTAAGGACCTGAAACAGTTAAACCTAAGATCATATCCAAATGACTCCAGTGATAATACCTATTCAAAGATTTTCCAACTAATTAAAATCTTCATTTTATACACTGTTTAAGTTTGTCTGTTTAATATACATGTACTTTAGAGATTTCATCAAGATGGTAAAGTTAAACTAATTCATCACTGGAAATGTGATGGCAATGTTTTGTTCAGTTAATTACAAGATAATTTAGACATAACCTTCAATGCTACTGTTTCAATCCTTAAGGTGTTGAGCCAAATGGAGACTGGATCTAATTCTTACTGGATTGGGCACATTTAATAACGTGTCGAGTGACATTGAGATTGAATCAAATTCTTACTGGATTGGGCACATTTAATCAACTTTGTACCTTCTTCTTCATCCTCTTCCTCACTAGATGTCTCCTCCTCATCTTCCTCATCCGTCTCAAATGTGTTGTCTGGGATGTCATAAATACGCACCACAGGCTGTTAAATTTAAATTTAAAGTTTTTAAAGTTCCTTTCAAACATGTTCAATATGGACATTCCTAACAGACTCAAATACTTCATTTGATCAGGTGAATCCTATATAAAGCAACACCACTAGAAAAGTGACACACACACGTAAAAAAATAAAACATCTTTCCGAAAATATATTAAATAAATGTGCATACAATACTACCCGTTTATCTCCACCAGACAAATATCCATTCGTTAATACAACTGCAACTTTAAAGCCCAGTGACAAACATCCATTAATTTTGTACAGTAGAACAAAGTATGGGTTGGAACTGGCAGCTTCTCGACATGAATGATTAGAAATAAAGAATTTGTTCAATTTGGCTTCTGTCAACATATACTTTCAACTGTTACCTCAACATTGACATAAGAATTACAAACTTGGTAGTAATAATAGACCTATGGCCCCCGACTTTGCATTTTCGTTGATATAGGTGGCTTGTCGATAAAAGCGATGTTGAGATCAGTGGGTAGGACTGTATAACACACTCATAAGAAAACTCATCCAAATCCTACAAATATAAACCTATTAACCAAGTTTTATCAAAACTGGATGCAAGAAATTGACCAGTCAACAACTTCACTCATCAATTCTTAATTTTTAGCTGCAAATGTGACCATTTTAGTCACAACTTGGAACTCAGACCGATATTCCAAGTTTCATTAAACCCATGAGAAATATGGCCTCCACTGTGGTAACAATCTCAGCCAATAAAATACAAGACCATCAAGCAAGGATCTGGTTTGTTATCAAACATGTCAAAGATCTTCATGAAAGAAGTTTACATCAAAGCTCTGAACAAAACTGTATCAGAATTATGGCCTCTTAAGTGGCATCAAGCTCAGCCAATTAGATGGAAGATCACCCCATTAACAAGCAAAATCACATTCATAATAAAAACTCATTAGATATCTTGATAATATAACAGTACTTACTAGGTTTAACTGAAATCAGATCAGAAATATTACTACTGTAAGTGGCAACAAACTTACAAGCCAATCCGATGCAAGGTAACCTGATCAATACACATTTCTTGCCCATTATGGAACCTACGATCTCGATCACAAAAGCTTATATTCCAAGCCTAAAAAAAAATACAACCAGAAATACAACCTCTAGAGTGGTAACAAGCTCAGCCAATCAGATGCAGTATCACCTCATCAAATCTGTGGCCTCCAGACTGATAACAAACTCAGCAAATAAGATGCAATATCACCTCGTTAATATTTGTGAATGTTGTTCACTATTAACTTATTAATGCTCTTGATGATAAAAGTCCATGTTCCAAGTGTGATCAAAATACAGCTTCTGTAGTGGTAACAAGTAATTATTATTAATGACGCATGCAGGGCCATAGCATCAGTTGACGTGGCCTTTATGCTAGGTAGGGCTGTAAAATTTACAGATGTAAACAACGTTGTTTTGTTTTTGTTGTGTAAACATGTACAAAATCAATATTATGTTTAAACAAATAAAGCACATGACCTATGCTGTTGAAAAGTTTGGAATGCTGGTAAAATAAAAACTCGACAACAAAAACACGAGATCTGAAGTCGGCAAATATTTCACATAGTGAAATGTTGGAGAGGAGACTAAAGTTGTTAAGAAAATGGACTCAACTCTTCTGAATATAGTGACTGTAATGTGACTGGCCAATATGCAAATCTTACGATGAAGATTTTAATAGTATGTTCTAAGTTTCACTGCGATCCATTAAAAACTGCACGACTAGCTGCATTCACAGAATTCTATTATACACTGGATCTAGCCGCAACTCAAAATAGGCAATAACTCTTGTAAAAGTCATAAGAGTACAAATCATTAGATGATGTCCATTATATATATACCATACAAAATCTGCAAAACAAGCTGCAAAAACAAGATTCTGTCTTACACTGCATTCAGCTGCTGGATATAAGGAGCATCTTCAAATAACGATCCAATCTAATTAAAATCAAGGTCTTCAAAATAATCAAGATCAGACTGAAATCAATGAAAGTTTATATTCTGGTGACATTTAGAAACCCCCGTCCAGTTAATTTTAGCAGCTTTTCCGACAAAGTATTGCATTTTATCTTTGGGATAGTCATCATTAGTAGTACCATGTTCCAAAAGACATTTTTCACATTCAGAAACGTAAAAGCTATGATTCCATTGGTGAATCAAAAAGCCAACAGAACACCGACTCAAACTGATGCCTGTCAAATCTACTTATTACACGCAGATCTTGATTTTAATCAAACTAAATGATGACTATAACATCTACAAAGCTGCATGGTGATCCACTTAAAATGAGGCTAGTTGTCTTTAGAATACACTGTCATACACTGCATTCAGCTGCAAGACAAATTCTATTCTAGTAATGGTGGCCATATTTGATAGCAGATTGGTGTCATTTGTACAAACATGAAAGGTCTTCATTGCATTCTGTAACGTTTGGTCAAATTCTATTCAGCAGTTTTGGAGTCACTCACAGGCTGCTCTATTTTTGGCTACATGTGGTGGTAGATCATAATCATATTGCAAAAATTTAAAAGCTCTTCATGCTTTCTGTCAAATTTGGTCAAAGTCTATTCAACAGTTTTTTGGAAGAAGTTGTTTAAAGGTTTTTCTGTTTTCAGTAATAGTGGTCATATTTGATGAGTGATTAGCAGTTTTCATGCCAAGATGCTTTCTGTCAAATATGATCCAATTCTGTTCAGCTGCACTGGAAATGAGGTCATTATTAGTTTATTTATTTTTAGTAATGATGGCCATAAGCATAGCTTGAAAAGAAAATACCATCAGATGTATCTTGTGATATGCAGGATTGTGCATTGGGCCTAATTTACATACTCAAACCCTGAGAGGTTAGCAATCATTTAAAGACTTTTTTATTTTTTGGTAACAGTGAATTTTCCATTTTCAGTAACACTGGCCATATATGAAGGCAGATTGGCATCATGTATATAAACCTGAAAGGTCATCCTACCAGGTTTAGTTTCTGTCAAATGTGATAAAATTCTGTGGAGTGTTTTAAAAAATTCATCATTTAAAAGTTTTACTATTTTATTTTATAACAGTGGCCATATCTGAGGTTGATCAGCATTGTTTCTTGTTGTTTTGGATTTAACGCCTTTTCTCAGCGCGATAGGTTTTAAATGGCAGCAAGTATAAATGGTGGAGGAAGAACCAAGGAATACCATGGTAAGAACAACCAGCCCACAAGAAGCTACTGGTAGCTCTCATACCCACACTGGCCGAGCCCAAGACTTGAACCCATTCTGACAGAGGTGAGATGGCGGTGATCAGTAAAGGCAAGCAATTTAAACCAAGGGCCCCTGTACAACTTTGAAAGCAATTCATGCCAGGATGCTCAGTGTCAAATTCAGTCAAGATCCTTCCAGTGGTTTCTGAGAAGTTTAAAATGGCAACTGTTGAAGGATGCACAAAGCAGGAGATTGTCATTCACTGAATTAAGCTCACGACATAGGGGAAATAACTCTAACAAAATTGAGGGAGCATAGTGATTTTTAATCTGCACATCTTCAGGTGACGACTCATGGTTCATACAGAAATCTCATTATCAAATTTAAGGACTTCTCAAGGGCTTTTTATAATCTTTTCAAGGGCTTTATTAAATTAACTTGTCACTTTTAAAGTTAAATTATGAAACCTCTTTTACTGTGTTTGAGTTCATCTTCGAAATTATAAATAAACTGTGAAAAGTTCGTCTTGAAATATAAGAAGACATAATAAGCTATGTTTAATCTTTAAAATTACTTCTTCAGGGATTCTACCGTATTATTTAATTTTTCTTTCAGCTTATTTAATTCCTCTGCATTTTCTTTAGACCTTTTTACAAGTCAGTTTTAATGAATGATAAAAGTCAACTGGCCTGTAGCTTCCGTCTTCTTCATTATATTAAGAGCTTTGACTATAATTGCTTAGGAGGGAAATCTGCCCCAAATACAAATGATGGATCATCAAGAGGAGGTAATTTTTAGCTGACGGATATAATTTTCTCAGAATATATCGTAAAATAATTTCATCAATGACTGTCTGAGGATTTCAAAGTGATTGCTGATTGATGTATTTTACATTTCATATCCAAGGAATAGGGCATACTCCCCCATCTTTCTTAAAACCAATTAATTTATTAAACAAAACACATATTGCTATGGACATTTATCTCTGAACTCTCTAATCCATGAGTATCTGAGATCTCTGATCCATTTGGTCATTGACCACATATTTTCCCATCATTGAAGAAGATGACAAAGTCAATGTCCACCATGCTTTTTTATTCACCATTTGCAGTGACTAATTTACTAACAGAGACACATAAACTCTACTTTGGCAAGTTCAAGTAAAAATGTACCATAGACTGACCATAAGATGAGGAATAATACCAAAGGTATTCAAATGAATGTCACATGTGATAAAATGAAAGTTCATAACAATCAATAATGGTCAGTCTCTCCTCCCCCCCAATCATAAAATTACTCAATATGAAACACTTAATAAAAAGAAGTCAAATATTAGCAACATTCTAGGTCTTTTACTGGATGGTAAAAGCAAATTAAAGGATTTTTAAGGGGTTTTTCTAACTTTTGCTAATTTTCAAAGGCTTTTCAAGACCAGACATCAAATTCAAGGGTTTTACAAGACCTGTGTGGACCACAATATTTACCAAATTTCATGGCAATCCATAAAAAAAACTGTGGGACCAGTTGTACAAGTGAGTATATACTGGATGGAATGATCAATGGATGGATGAAGAGAAACAAGGATAACTATGGATATAACAAGATCCCAATTCAGCAACCAATTATAGCCTTAAAGCTCCCCTACTTTCTTCAATGCTTAAAGTAAAATGCCAAAAGTACACTGAAAAACTAGCCATGATGTGTACACCAGACTTAGATCTCTCACCATAATGGCTGGGAAAGGTTTTGAAAGTGTCTTTTCTGAGCTAAGTTGGTAAAAGCACAAAGTTAATACAACCAGCCATATCTGGTAGAAGTAGCAACAACAGGATTTTCAAAAAGTCCATGGTGGTGGCCTTATTGGATGTCAAATTATCACCATTTTCATTGAAGACAAACTAGACGTTACAAGAAGCCTCAGTGAAAACCGTGTTGATATGACCATTGATTCATGAGATCCAAATGTCTTGTAATTAAAAGGATTTTTGAGAACAGTTATTCCATGAAAAAGATCTATTAGTCTGGTTTCCTCAGTAATCTGTATCAATTGGTTGGGGGAAAAAAGTATTAGTGGGTTCAACTATATAACTAACATAGTTATTATAATAGAAGCCCCCCTTCCAATAAATTCCCCTCCCACCCAAACAACATTCTTACCTTACTGAGGCTTACAGATTTGAATATAGCTATTATGGTATGTCCAAATAATTAAAACAGTAGATGCGTAATCCAATGACTGTTAGAAAAACGAAAACAACTTAATTTATGAATGTTTTTGGTCAGTGATGTACGGTACTCACCACCCAACCACCTTTTTGGAAATTACACCTCCCCAGAGATGTCTATTAGAATAACTATGGCAATTAAAATTTATACATTCTTCTGGATTTAGAAAGATTCATCCTTTAAAAACAGCCTAGTCTGTATGGGTCATCTTGTTTTTGTTTACCTTGTTAGGATCTTTCATGATAAGGTATTTTCCTTCCTTCAGCTTCATGCACATATCGATGATGCAACGCAAAATTCCCCAAGCATTTTCCATATTTAGAGTGATTTGGTTAGCAAACTCTGTTGGCTTAAATTGTTGGGTGCCCAGTATCACATGTTTTGAGGTGTCCCTACTGTGATGCCGTGATACATATCTGTGAAATACAAAAGAAGAAAATAAAATAAACTTTCACATGTCATAAATGCCTGTATTGATAACTGAATCTTTTCCCGGCACCCCACCCCAACTGACAGCTGTGAGGTAATATGTATTGTATACTGTGGAGTGAAAATGTCACTTTTGGAGCACTTAGTTGCCATACTGTCTGTTAAGCCTAGTTTCATGCTAAAAAGAAATTTAATTTGTTTGAGTAAGATACACTGCTCCCTTGATAAATTGTGGAAAACAGGGTCCAAAAACATAGACTGCACTACTGTCGTGGTCGTGAGTTACCGAGGGATCTCCAAAATATAAGGGGTGGTTTCCCCCCTCAAAATCGAGAAAACTGCAGGGGCGTGTGTGTGTGTGGCTACTGGGCTGTTTAATGGCTAAATACTTGTTTTATAATTGCGCTGTGAATAATTGTCAATAAAGTGCTTTTGATAACATAGTTGTCTGTTTTTCTGTATCAACAATCTTTATTTTCAAGATGCCAAACTTCTCAAAGACCGTTGACATTACTCCACCTGGTTTCAACAACCTTCACGCGTACAAGAAAACATTGTGTATTATGTCACTGCATTTTGTTGTTGCTGATGAATTTGGTTCCCAGCTTTGTAAGTTCCCTGTATTACAACAAAAGGAGCAAACGAGGCAGTGAACTAGACTAGTTGTTGATTCAAACCAAACAAGATTCCTTTTTTTTCAAGAACTAAGGCATTTATTTTGTGTGTGAGTGTGTGATTTAGATTTTTAACATAGCTTTAACAATTTTTCAGTCATATCGCTATGATGTCTGCATTGTGACAGTTTATAGTGATGTCTAGCACCGGGGCATCATGCTGCAGACATGTGGCATGATGTCCCACCCAGTCACATTATCCTGACACCAGGCCGACCAGTCCTAACACTAACCTCTTAATGCTGAGCGCCAAGCCAGGCAGCTGTTAGTACCATTTTTTAAGTCTTTGGTATGACCCGGCCGGGGTTCGAACCCGCGACCTCCCGCATCCAAGGCGGATGCTCTAACCACTAGGCCACCGGCGCGGTGCATTTATTTTGTGAAACAACTGTCTATGTTGAAACTCATTCTTAAAAAAATTGTTCTACTGGTAAAATACTGATTCCTGAATTTCATTGCAAGTAATCCTTATGGAAATCTCTGAAAACCAATTCATGAATTTGAAGTTAACGACAAACTCTGAAACTTGCTTCTCCACAATGAACTATTCCTGTGAAACAAAGCTTTTTCTATTTACTTCACCAAATATATGTATTCATTTCACTTGATCGTCTTGCTATCTTTGATCACATTTATGAATGAGCAGGCTAATTTAAGGCAGTTTAATTACATAATATTTTTAACAGTATTCCAATGATCAATTGAACTATGTTGACCTGACCCACAGCTGGGACTGCTACCTCTTACGCAATTTGTATTTACAAGCCTTTTATGTTTTCCTTTATTTCACCTCCTCTGTCTGATACAAAGATACAATTAATGTGATAATACAAAGCAGGACTATTTTTAGTTCTTGTGGAAATGCTCACAGACATAGCCGTTACGGCAGATGAACTTATTTTTATGTTTGAATACAACATGAAGGCACATCACATTTGAGATGATTACACTTAAACAGAACTAAAAGACAAAACTAAAACACAAATTTCACACAATAAAACTTACTTAACTGGTATTTATTTATTAATTTACTGTCTCCAGGAGGCATTAGCGACATTTTTGTTTATCGAAATTTCACTGAATGTTCTTATTTACAGTGTACTGAGAATGTTGTTTGGAAAGCAAATTTAATAAAATATATGACTTCTTATTATAAGTCGAGAATTTCATAATGTTGAATCAAATTTCTAGGTCCTATCTACCATTTTCGATGACAAAACGAACAATATATCAAGATTTCAGTTACTAATTTTGATCGCAATTTTCTTCATGTTCAACAAACAGGGGTCCATTTCTGGATATTTTCTAGTTTATAAAATGCCATCCACACCTGACCTCACACTGTATGTGGGTTCACAAGTGATCAGGGCGCGAGTTGTCAAGGGAGTCGTGTATTTGTAAACTCATTCTCCCCACTGCTTCATTTACCAAAAGTGAACCAACAATCACATGACCTAATTTTTTTCTTTTCTTTTTCTTACAGTTAGATATACCCTCTCTATATAATTACATAAATAATTTGCATTTGTCTGAAATAACTTGCTGAAAATTTGTAATGAGCAAACAGCAAAGTCAGCAATGATTAAATCATGCTTTCATGTCTATGTCCAGAGGCAATAAAAAATATTGGGTCAAATAGTAAACATCACAATGAGCAGAGTGTCTAATACTGTTACCATAAACAAAATGAAATGTTACCATAAATGAAATTAAATGTGGTCTGGTCACTTATCAGGCATCAGATCAGCACCTTTTTCATTAGACCCAATTATAAATCAACAACAAATCTTCCGGTGAAAACTCCATGTTAATATGACTTCCCATTCAGAGGGTGTAGCACTAACAAGCTTTTCAAGATACTGCTGTGGCAGCAATATTGGATGTCTGAATATTGCCATTTTCATTTAGGACCATCAAAACTAGAGGTCTCAAACTCAGATCAGCACGAGGGCCACTTGAGGACTAGTACATTGACCTGAGAGGCCACATCAGCTCATATAAAAGGTAGCCAATTGAAATGTTGGCAACAAGAATTGATGTAACAATCAATTTTTATCAAATGTTGCTGGATGTGAAGAAAAAATCTGCATTATTATTTTACAAATACCAAGTGTCATTGTGGGCTGCTGGAAATAATTCCATGGGCCGCAAGCTGCCTGTGTCTTTGAGACCCTGAATTAGAACATGGGGATGAATGTGTGTGTAAAGTTTCATGGCAATCCTCAATGTATCTAAGGAGCAGTTGTGCTAATGGATGGCTGGATGACAGATGACAGATGACAGACCAGACCATAATCCCTTCTGGTCTATGACCAACGGATTTAAAAATGAGAGAATAATTTTATGTTTCTTCAAATTAATGTTCTTAAATCTGCTCCGGAACCCATTATCTTTGACAATCTCTGGAAGCCCGATTTTGCGCAATGGAAGCTAAAAGCTACACCTATTATGACCACTCATGTGCAGGGACTGTTTCCTATGTTCATGTTCATTTATTTTCTGCAATAGCTGGTCAAAGTATGGTAGGATTAAGGTGTACAATTCTTGGTATATTTAAAATGCTATACACAACTAATTTTATTTAAAATGTAAATTAATACTACTGAAAAAATGCAGATTCTTTACATCAATACTCACAGAAGTATGAAGAATACAGCAAATACAAAACCTGCAGTATATTTATTTTTGGGGTACAAACTGTTTTTCCACAATTACATTTTTGTTTCTACAACTCAAGTTGACACCATTAATGCTTTGTCATAATTCATAAATCTACAAATTTAAGAATTTTTTCAAGTCTTTTGGTAAAATTGTACAGGCTGGCAGGTCTAGGTCACGAGCTAAATACAGAAAATGAACCTAAACCAGTAAAATGCAATACGTAGGTCATAGCGATCTACTTTGTTGTAATGGTGTAGTAATACTAGTAATTTTAGAAAAAAAACCACAAATGTGAAATATGGATCAGTGACATAATTATGAGAAGGGGGTGGGGTGGGGTGAAGTAGGTAGTCATCAAGATCCATCCCCTCGCCAGGATTCATGATTCCAGGAACAACGTATATATATATATATATATATATATATGCAGTGTTGAAAACAACTTGCACTAAAGATAAACTTTTAACAACAAAACATAAATATTTGCAAAGTTAACTTCCTTCTCAGTGGGGTACGTGCTTTGTCACTACTCTAAACTGCTGCCGATGGAAGGGAATAGGTAGGTAAGTTATATGGAGGTTGTGTGTGTGTGTGTGTGTGTATGTGTGTGTGTGTGTTTATCTATGCATTTATTTGTGTGGATGCCAACACTTATGCTGTGGTTGTATAATAACTCTCACTACTGAAGTAAACCCTGGTTCCTCTTACCCAAACTTTATCTGATCTGAGCCTGCCAGTAATGAGCAAACAGTCCACTTGGCCAGTTTACTGCTGTTGTTTTTAAGTTCTGTGGCCAGGACAGCTCCTCTCTGGTTGTCAAGTCGACTCCTCCAGTCCACACCACCACTATACTGTATACACAAGATGTTCCAACAGTTAACTATTTGTTACCAATAACATCAACGAGGGTCCCTTAAAGGGACTGACACTCTACTGGGTGAAAAGAATTTCAAGGAATTCAAGACAAGACCATTTCTTCCTTTTAAATGTAGAGTATTTAAACCATCTGATATTTTTCAGCGAAACGATTTTCAACTTACATTCTGATGTCAACTTTGCACCATTTTCATTTGAAACAAAGTAGACATCATTACAAGTCTTTTGGTGAACATCCCTTGTCATAATGATCATCCATTCAGGGGGAGTAGTGGCAAACAAGACTTTTAAGACTTAAGAGTCATTGTGGCAGCCATACTGGGTTTATGTCTGACACCATTTTCATTTAGGACTTGGCGAAAACCACATCATAATGGTCATCAATTCAGTGAAGTAGTGACAACAAGATTTGTAAGAAAATTGTTTTGGCAGCCGTATTGGCAACATCTTCCTTTAGGACTGAATAGGTATCATAAGAAATCTATTGGCGAAAACCGTTTGTCGATATATCTGTTCATCTGGAGAGGAATAGAAATATCAATATTTTAAAGATGGCTGCCATGGCAGCCATACTGGATGTCAGATCAACACCATTTTTTAGGACCAACTGGACATCACAAGTCTTTTAGCACAAATCCCATGCTGATGTGACCATCCATTTAAGAGGAGAAGCAATAACATGATTTTCAAGATCGTGGTCATATTGGCACCATTTTCAATTTGAACCAACTAAATGTCATAAGAAGTCTTAGTGAAGACCCCATGTTGATATGACCATCAATTCAAGAGAAGCAGTGATAACAAGATGATTTTTTTCATGATATTTGCTTTGGTGGCCATATGGATGTCCCAGCATCATCAATTCCATTTAGGGCAAACTAGACCATGCAATTAATGTGTGTGTAAAGTTTCATTGCAATACTCCAAGTAGTTTAGGCAGAGTAGTGATAACAAACTTGTGCTTATGGAAGGACGACGGATGACAGACCATCCCATAAGCTTTTTTGATCAATGACCAGTAGGGCTAATTAAAAAAAAGCAGGATATAGAGCATTTCAATCTCTGAATAAAATAAAGCTCTTAACAAAATATTTCTTAAGTTTTCATGTTCTGCTGACTTTGAATCAATTACAAAGACTTTTAAAATGTTCAAATTATAATAAATCTTCCATCTGGATATATAATAACAGGTAGAGAATCTGGAAAAACTTGTTTTTATAATTCTATCTGTCCTTGCAATTGTTTATCTGTGTGGTTTCTTGAAAACAAATATACATTATCTAGAATATTTCTTGATATAAGAACTGTGTATTTTATTACCAGGTTATAATTGTTTCTAAACTGAACAGTCTTGTTTAAGAAGGATATAATAAGACAAGTGTAGACATTATCCTATCAGTCCAATGTAGTGTGGATCTTGATCAATTCACCAAGTACTCACTGGGAACTAGCCCACACAAATACACAGCATTGCGAATGCATCTTATGTGGAAAATAATGTTTGCTTACTTTTTCATAAGAATATTAACTGGGGCCTTTTTTAAACAAAAAGATAGACAACGCTGGAAAAGCCTGCTGACCAGACACTTGAGACAAGTTGAAACAGAGGCTAAAGTGGGCCTGATATTGCTCACATGGGTGGCTGACAAAGACTGAATTTAAATACAAATATCAAAAAGAACTTTCTGAAATCTAATGGATGGACAGTAATGAACCTAATTAAGAGGAACTTATAAGGTCCAAAGCAGCAACCACCACTGCTGGCATGCATTTTTTTCCTTTAGCCAGATTTTGTCAATCTTGACTCAATACGTCACCCAGAAAAGAATGAAGACTACTAGTGCACATTGGCCTATGATGTGGGGTCAGACTTGGTCTATGATGTACACACTCATGAACTTTTCTACAATGTTTTGATTATGCATCTTACATGGATGAGGGTTTTCCCTATCAGCAATGGCTAAGCTACACAATAGTGACAGGTAATGTATTACTGATATTAAACTATTTTCCTTCTCCCAGTCACAGTGAACTTGTCTTCTGACCCTTGTCTTCTGACCCTTTTATTCCAAAACAGAAATGCTTTTACCTTGCTGCAAGGGTAAGCCACCTAAAAAATTGGGTACCAGTAGATGGTGAGAACTCCAGTCATTGTGCTTAAGTAATTTTTCTTCTTTCAGTCACAACTGAACCTTTCAACATTTTCCCTCTAAATCGATAGGATTCTTCCTTACCCTTAGTGTAAGCCACCCACAAAGTCTGATAACTAGATTGTGGAAAACTCGAGATCAAACCAAAGTCATAGCAGACAGACATAACATAATATGCTCAAACTTACTGTAGGTGAAGAAAAATGTATAATCTGTTTTGAGAAATCAAATCTGTATAGCAGTATAAGCAAAGAACCAGTCAATCAGTAAATACATGCATAGAAAGTATGTCTCATGCATGCAAAGAACATGCCAGCTACAGTTGATAAGACTTCTTTTGTAATAATGCAAGCAGCCTAGCAAGAACATCAAGCTGGATACAATTTTTGCTTGAAATCACTAAAATCAATAGTTATTTTCCAGAAGTTAAAGTGAAATTGGTCCAACTGCCAGGAGATACAACTTCACTAAATAGTAACACAGAATTCAAATTATCTCCCTGAAGGCCCCATCAGTAACAAGCAGTCGACTAAATCTGGCTCAAAGACAAAAATAAGGCAGTTATGATATGGCATTTAAAGTGGGTGCATCAGACCATCTGGGACTACAGCCTGACAATCAGGGGCGACAGTCTAATAATGACAGATTACAGTATGACAATCAGTCAGTACAGGCTGACCATCAGGGGCTACATTTTCTAATAACAAGTAACAGCATTTTCTAGACTGATGATCAAGTTGATAATAAAGTTTAAAATTGATAAAATTCTGTGCAATGCCATTGTCCAGTATAAAATTCCTAAAGATTACAAGACATTCCATACACATCTTATGCCCTTTCTGTACAAAAGTTTTTATTTGAGGCACAAGAGTCATTGCTGTTTTACTGCACTCCACAATGTTATTGCTGTTGTTTAGACGGAAACTGTTCTATGCATTCTCCATTATCTTACCCTAGAGTCCCACTCATTAAGGGTTTTGATGTTAATAAACTGCAGTTCTCCATTTGGCCCATACATCACTGCATCATGTTCAGTTCTGCTGATAAGTTCTATGTCATTCCCAAGCTTCCACTTTCGATACCTACAAAGGAAGGATTTTAAAACTTTGTCACAGTTTCCAAACTTTATACTAATTGCACAAAATGTACAAATTCTACAGCCTCAAAGACATTTTTGTAAGAAACGGGATGACAAATCTGCAAAATAATCATTGTCTGACATGTACCTGGAAACAGAAATTTTGTAGTTACAATAAAAGTTTACTGTGGGTTTACAGTGTTTGAATCTCTTTGCCTCTAGATTGGTCAATAAAATCATGATCAAGGCTTTAATTAATCATTTTACTGGAAGAAACAGTCTCAATAATATTTACTGAAAACAGGGAGAAAAAGTTTTGCTGTACCTTATTGCATATTGGCATATATCTTCTCAAATCTGGTTGAAAATTCCATTCTGTATTATTATTTTATTTTAGTTTTCCCTTAAAAATTCGCTTACTGTAAACAACATGTAGTCTTGATGACTAAGATGCCACCTTAAGAAGCTTGTTTGAGTAAAAACATGAGAACCCTGAAAAAAATTCTGACCATGATTTAGTGGCCATACCGTACTACATGCCATAACCAAAAATTGAATGCAAACAACTGAAATGCGCAAGTGTAAGTGTGTGTGTGTGTGTGTGTGCAGTTAAGAGTGTTTATAACATTTCATGGGTGACTGGCATTTTTAGAATGTTAAACTGAGAAACATTATCCAAATTCTTTATTTTTCAGAATGTTTATGCACTTTGTCCATGTCAACAATGTTGAAGGTACATATGGTAAACAATCTATACTGGTATGATTACTGTCAGAACTCATCTGTAATGATAACAAAATTTTGAAACAACATACTCTTGTATAAATATATGTTATGAAGGGAGCAAAATTGATAAGCCATTAAGTTTTACCTTCTGATGACATTGTCAGCATACATGTACATGTTCCAGCTGCTGAATCATGCAAATCACTTTTCTGTGAAAACATCTTTGTTCAATAACTTAATGACTAGTACATCAGTCTTTATTTATTTGGATGGAAAGAAACTGTCAACAGTCATCTATTTTTATTGGAGATTTTTTGTTCATGTTTTACACTGACATGCAAATTCTCATAAAGAATATCAGGCATTTCAAACTGAGCTTGTAGGCACAGTCTAATGTTTGATATGCTAACTAGAACTTCACTGACTCCAGGTACAACGGCAGGTACTGAACCACTGTCATCTTTGCCTCTTCCAGTTGCTTTGGAAGCTTCCTAACAATCATAAATTTCCACAAACAATATCTTCAACTGTTGGTACCGCATATGACAGTGTCACTATCAGAATTAACATAATTCATGAAATCAGCATCTTGTAACCAGGCCCATGAAGGCATAACCCATCATAGCAAGGGGAACATCATCAACACCGTTACCATCATTATCACTTTTAATAACATCAGTCTGCTCACTAAACCCTGCTTTAACAAAACTGTTTGCAACACAGTATGTGGAAATGTCATACCAATCACGATAAATCATACTGACTACAGTCAATACATTGATTTCAAACTCAATTTTCATGAATGCTTTGCTTCTATTCCTCATATTATTTGTTAACTTGGTGTCTAAATATACATTGTGTTACTTTTTGTGGCTCTAATCAGCTGATGTACAATAAATCAGAACAGTGTATAAACTCAGCTCAGCCAATGCATAATGCTCATCCAATTGAGAACAGTGTATAAACTCAGCTCAGTCAATGCGTAATGCTCACCCAACTCAGAACAGTGTATAAACTCACCTCAGCCAAAGCATAATGCTCACCCAATTGAGGACAGTGTATAAACTCACCTCAGCCAATGCATAATGCTCACTCAGTTGAGAATAGTGTATAAACTCGGCTTAGCCAATGCATAATGATCACAACTGAGAACAGTGCATCAATTTGTAAGAGTCCCTGCATAAGACTTACTCAACTGAGAACAGCACATAAACTTGGTACAGCAAATACATATGACTAACTCAACCGAGAACAGCACATAAACTAGATACAGCAAATGTATAAGACTCATTCAAATGTGAATATTATAAATTCTGGTTAGCCAATGCACAACACTCACACAACTGAACAGTATTAATTTTGACCAGCAAAGGAAATATACTGCAGTAATTTAAAGGAATTTCATACAAATGTTTTATAAATGTGATGTAAAGAGCACCCCTTCCACCCAAAAAGTGCAAAGGGACCCATCAACTTGACCCAGAGGACTCTTTGCACCCCTTTTCTTAGAAATCTCAAGAAAACACTGAATATGTGATGCCTGACCTAGGTGTATGGTTTTCACAGTTGAATGCAAGTTAATAATGGGGAGATAAAGTAACACTGCTTATCACTGCACTAATTTTCAATGCAAAATGTAAATTGTGGAAGAAATCTTAGCCTGACAAGATGAAAACCCAGGACAGCTGACTTCATACTGCACATATGGTAACTTACCTGTATCCCACTGAAGCAACTTCACTATCTTCCTTCTCCTGTACAAAAGGGTTGGGCTTGTCAAACTCGTATTTCTCTTCTCCCTTTAAAAAAAAGGTTTTTTTATGTGGTAAATACAGGGTCTTACTTGAGTCCCATTTCATGTGAAATTTATGCTTAAGTTTGAATATGGCATCTTGCAAGCTATGGCAAGCAAAATAACATTTCAAATGAAGTGAATGCACATGTGATATTGTGACAACTACACAATCAAATGTATGAATGGTAAACAATTTGGTCACATAAATATACCCTTGACATTCCATCATCCTTTCCCTTTTGTTAGGCCAGAATGAAGAGGCACAAAACACATTCCTGCATGTCACTATAAGCAGTTAATGTAGGTTAAGTTTTGCCACAGGATGTGTTCTGGGATGATATTTCTGTATAGAGAGTCTTGGAACTGTTAAAAGAGAGTAGTTTATAAAAACTCTGACTACGTATATAAATGATTTGATGATTTTTGCCATTATCTTTGTTTTGTATGCCTTCTTTTGGATACCTAAACCAACTCTACACTATATAGCCTGGATTATGCTGATGTGCCATTAAACTCTATGCATATATACACACACACATAGTCCCACATCCTACCCCATACCCCACCCCATGAATAATAAAAAAAGTGTATAACTTGTCCAAAAATAGTGCAAGTAAAATGACTAGTAAAAATGCATATCTTCTGATGATGACCATAATATACTGTAACAAATCTAAAATAGTAACAGAGAGGGGAAGCGAAACCAACAGTTTAAGTAAAATTCAACAATTTATTTCCATAGAATACAAAGTGAAAATTCAAAAGAAACAGACAATATTGTGAA
Organism: Megalonaias nervosa; assembly: GCA_016617855.1. Taxonomy (NCBI): domain Eukaryota; kingdom Metazoa; phylum Mollusca; class Bivalvia; order Unionida; family Unionidae; genus Megalonaias; species Megalonaias nervosa. The sequence continues at coordinate 42,074 of JAECUM010007645.1, read as the reverse complement.
TTAAATTCAAATACTAAATGTTCCATCAAAAGTCCAAAGGAACAGAATATTCTGAACGAATTCCAATAGTTTGTAATTTCCTGATGTGCCAAAATGATTTAATCCAGAATATCTTTGAATGAGTTCGCAATAATCCCATAGTAGTGTTCCACAAAGTAAACAAGCACTTTGCAATTCCAATGAATAATTTAAATAAATAAAATTTAGTTAAAATTATATCTAAACACAACTATCAGTGATTCCACAGACTGATCATGAAACATTAACGAATAATTATTTACCAAACCTCTTAATATACAAACCCCACTTGACTTCCAATGTAATAAATTTCTTATGGAAAAACCCATTAACTCATAAACATGATCAAGTCTTGAACTCAGATTCAGGTAAACATCTTGTTTGTCACTTATAACCATGACAAAAATCAGGTAGGCAAAAGCCTCAATCACAGACCAAAATTAAGCACACAGTATAAGATATATAAAACACTATACTAAGTTTTGCAGCAATCCAATGAAAACTCCAAGAGTGGCTGCAGTGACAAAATTCTGTTTTTACTGCATTGCGCTTAAAGTACAAAAGGGAAATAACTCTAACAAAAATATTCAGATTACAAAGATGTAAAAATATGAGCATATCTATATGATGACAAAAATATGTGTCTATTCTAGAATTGAAAATAAAGGGAGAATTTTTCCCCTTTACCTGAAAAAAGTGGGAGAATCTTCTGATTACTGGAGAGATTTAACAAAGAAACAAAGGTAGGGCTTGAAAATGCTTTTTTCACACATTCTATTAATTTTTCAGCTGGCTTCAAAATCAGTAAGACTCCTGCAACCATGCACCGTACGATACGTTTAATATAGATATTTCATCAGGAAATTCAAGTGTTATGACAAAATTTAAATTTCAAGCACTATACAGTAGTCTGCCTCTTAAACGGCCACTCACTCCTTACGGCCAGAATCCAAAGGCACCGATGAATTTGTGTTCAAAAGTACCCCTCGCGAAAGGCCACCAGGCTAACGCGACCAGCATATTTGTGCAAAAATATAAAATTTACCCCTCACAAGCAGCTGCATTTTATTTTGTAATATGTATCCAGAACCAATCTTATTCATAACATGTGTTAAGTAATCCGATTTCTGTTTCCCGATGTCAGGTTTTCGTTCCTGAAAGAAGTGTTGACTAAAGTACATGTACCACTAAGGTTAATATTATATCATTTATGCCTCACAAGAAGCCATATTTATTCCATAAAGCCGAGAAAGACTCAAATTTTAATCCATACAAAAAGGTAAGTACACGTAATCCGATTATTATCGTGAGATGTCCGGTTTAGTCACTGATAATTATTAAGATTACAATTATTAACAGTAGTAACAGCTGAGAAGTGGCAGTATTGATGTACAATACACAAGTCAGCGGGAAAATGGTTTGACAGCCTTTATGGCTTCCCTTAGTAAGATGTTGAGCTTGTTCACTTTCATAATTAGTGGCTATTACTACTGACAATAATTGTCAAGATTGCAAATCCTAATGGCCACGAGGTGCTATTGTTCAGGTCAATTCTGTGTACATATCGAAGCCATTTTGGCTACTGTCACTTAGTGTAAAACAATGTAAAATCAACAGGGTACCAAACTGCGATTAATGAATCACATGACAAGATCGCCATCTTTAAAAACATGGCATTTTGTTTAAATGTAGAAAACTTTTTTATTCAGTCTTGTAGTTGGCAACATTGGAATAAGTTATTGCAAAAAGATCAACATGTCATTGAGGAAAAGAAAAATTCTCAGTTTAGAAGAGAAAGTGAAAGTAATTCAATTGACCGAAAAGGATCCTGGCAGAAAAATTTGATGTCCGAAAGACTCAGATAAACAATATCGTGAAAGATAGGGAAACAATTCTGCAGAAATGGGAAGGTGGAATGGATGGAGAAAGAAGATTGTTAGAGCCAGGAGATGTTTGTATCCTGATTTGAATGAAATGGTTTTTGAATGGTTTTGCACTGTGCGTGCTAAGAAAATTCCACTCACCGGTCGAATGATCCAAGAAAAAGCAACAATTTTGTCAGTTGAAATGGGATATGATGACTTTACTCCAAGTAACGGATGGTTGCACAGATTTCAAGTCTGACACCGGATAAATTTTTCAAGCATAAGAATTCTTAGGAACATTGGTATTGTATTTAAGTGTCTGTTGGTGACAGATGATGTGATCTGTAACATTATTATAAAGACAGTTTTAAAACTACATGTATATCAATAGTTATTCATAGCATTCTTTTGAAAATGATGAAATAGTTTGTTTCACATTGATTTCACAATGTGCATGTGATTTTTAAATGAAAATATTAAATGTTTTAGAATTAAATGTAGTTGTGACTTTCTATATACATGTATGTACATGTATTTACTATTCGCATTTGTCATCCCCTTCTAGAAAGGCCACCCGCATTATAAGGCCACTTTCCTGTTGCAATAGGGGTGGCCTTATAAGAGGGGGACTACTGTAATTAACTGTATTTAAACTTGAGAGAATCTTGATTATGGTATTAAAGTCCAAAAAATATTTTTAAAAATTAAGCATTTCATTCTTAAACAAGAACTCAAAATTAATTCATGTTAAACTAGGTCTAGGTCAATACATCACTGTTTATAGGGTATGGAGGCAAGGGGGTAAAGATGACATAATCTCATCAACATCAGTTTAGGAGTTTGCATTTTTATGTGTCATTGTTTATTTGTCTTCATGTTTGAACAAAAAATATTCTAAATTCATTCCCTTTGCTGATATTTTATTTTCTGGTATGATTTTCCACAAGATTTTCAAGGTTTTTTACTCACAGAGCCACTGAACATACCTTGGGTCTTTAAGTCCCTAGATGTACTAAATTGTCAGTTGTTAGAGCTCAATTGAAATGCACATACATTTTCAGTAGAGTTGCCAGATCCAGTTGATTTTGCTCTTGGAACTATTTATGGTGTATTTCTTCATCGATTTTAACAAAAAGAAAATAATACTGTTTTCTACAAGTAAATTTCTACCGTTTTGAGCAATGGTTGGTGCAACAGGGCCAAAAACATGCCATTTTTTAGACCTTGATTTTCAATTTTTATTGCAATTGGTACACAAGTTGATGGTAATGGTCAATCAGTATGACATAAGTGACTGCAGCTATCACTAATCTAACATCTTTTGATAAACACAACACACACCTCCATGTTTATCACTTACCAGTCTATGCTTCCCATTGCAGAGAACTTGACCAACTTTATTTATTGGCCTTAATGACCCAGTCAAAACAGCATCCACTCACTTACAACATATGGTGCTTACAATTCCAAATGAGGCAGAGTGGTAAAGACCAACAACTCCTCCCAAATGACTGAAACTGCATTGATGGCTCAAGCATCTGGGTCTGGAACTGAGGAGATGAAGGTGGGTAGTTTGTGATTCTACCTTGGTGCAAAAAGATGTATCACTGGATGCCCCCAAAGTGGTATGGATGATCTGACCCTTTCTTGACAGAGAGTCTGCCAGGAATGTGTCTGATTGCTACACTGATACTGAGTTGTAAGCAGCAATGCAGAAATTGCCAAACCATAACACACAGATTGGGTGATTTGGTTCTCTTGTTTTAGGAGACTGTCACAGCCACTGAACTGTCCAACATGATTAGGACTACTTTCAGGAAGGAAATGGTCCTTCCTGATATGAAAGTTGATTATAGCCTACATTTTCTGAGGCATTTCCAAAGACAATATCAAACCCCATCAATCTATGGGTTCCCCAACAATACTGGTATCCATGCATGCTGTAACTTCCAGCAAGAGCTTTTCATAGTAATTCCTGTCATGAGCCAGTTGTGGTTGTGCCAGGAATGCAGGAATGATACCTCATTCATGACCTTCAACTTCTGATCAATTGGTCTCGAAAAGGGGCACCACTGAACCAACAATGTTTTCTGGGGCACAAGAAAAAGGGCCTTTATCCACATGGACACAGGGCCAAACCATGAGCTCACTTGGCTTTGAGGAAGGCAAGCTAAAATGTCATTTTTGCCATATCAGAAAAACATATATCTATGAGAAGAAAACAAAATTCACAGTAGTTGTTGCCAGAACCTTTGAACTTGGTCAGTATATCAAGAGTATGTCCACACCACTGCAATTACATGAATTTTGTCAACATTGTTATGAGCAATTTCTCACCATTGTAGTTGTTATTTAAACTTATTCAATATGTCAAGAGTATTTGCCTTCCAATGTAGTTACCTTAACGTAGTCAATAGGAACAAAGATTCTGCCCTCACCATAAAAGATATTACTTGAACTGTGGCAATGTCACAAGTATGCCCTCACAATTATAGCTGTAACTTGAACCTAGTCATTATGTCAAAAGGATGCCTTCACCACTACTGTTCATACCTGAAATTAATAAGTCATGAGTAATTGCTCACCATTTTTAAGACTTGCTGTGAAAAGTTATGGTTGATAAATGTAGCTTCTAAAGCCAAATTTCTAGGGGCATTAATGCTGTTTCCTTCATCCTGGGGTGGTTCTACAGCTGTCTCACTAACTGTCAACAGATCAAATTCTGAGTCATCTCTCTTGTCGAAGAACAGCTTGTTTCCAACCCTCTGTACAATGATGTCCCATGAGTAAACAGAGCGAGTGCAGGCCATCAATGTTGCCAGGATTGAGTCTGTGGCAAACACATTTCCTTGAGACTTAGCCAACTGAAAGTTAAACAAATCATATGTTATTCAAAACCTCTGCAAAGCAATATTATGAAAATCTGCAGTTTTTTTATGGGATAGTAAATTCTGCAATACATAAACATTCCTGATAGGAGAATCAGTGTAAAATATATACAGTAAATGTCAATTACTTGTACCCATCATGGGTTCAGTAAATCATTTGACTGCATATGTATCAGGAATCAAGTATATATGAACATTAAAACAGCACACAAATAAAAGCAAAAATGTAGAAACAACAAGATATTCAAATACTTTAAAACTAAAGTTCATGACCAAAGTGAAATTGTAAAATTGAACAAGCTTTTATTGAAGTAAAATAGTAAAGCATGTCTATGATGGAATGATAATATATGAGTAATGGACAGTCATTTTAAGTGTGGTCTAGTGAAAACCATCATCAAAGGGGCTTTGATCAAAGTAAACTTGGCTGATGTGGATTCTATTCACACCTATGCCACCAGGTGATTAATGTTTACCACCCATTAAGTCATCACTGATCAATGATCCGCAGTTAATGATGTAGGTTCAGACTACAAAATGCCGTTGATCAGACGTTTAGGAGTCTTTAATCATGCTTGAGATTCTGTATGACAAATTACATACTATCACAGCAATACTTGCTTGGAATCAATCTAGTATATGAACGAATTTTCTCTCTTTGTATTTCCCTCTCTTCTAATTAGATTAACTTTATTTATACTATAAAATGACAAATAGTTATACATATTACCACTGTAATTGTAACTGAATGATATTCTGCTAATCTATTATATGTTGACATCATGATTGGCAAATCTGTTTCATTATATATATATATATATATATATATATATATATATATATATATACACACACACATATATATATACACACATACACACACACACACACTGTAACAAGTAAACCTTTTGGGACATGGTAGTAGTCCATACGAGAGAATGATCCAGATAACTGATTTTTAACTGTAATACATTAAATACAAGTAGCAAAATAAGAATAATACATTAACTCCAGCCCCTTCATTATCTGAATCCCTATCAATGATAGTAGCAAAATTATTTTCTTTTCAACTATCATCCATATACAAAGGATTATCAACATTTTTATCCATGTCTAAGTCTCCCAAATGTGCCTACAACCAATACAATCTTTCCATAACTCATGTATAACATCACTGTCATAGCATTTAGTAGCATGTGACACTCACTAACTTGCTTTATTTATGTCTAAAAGTGTCAAAAACCTCACTCTGTATGTGTGTTTATGTGAGAGAATTATGTTCCCTCTCTCAATTCAGTATCATTTCTTTCAGTCTCTTTATAAAAAAATAGCCATATTAAATGCAGCTTTTGACACTTGCAACTTAAGCAACATATTTACAACTCAAGTTTTTCTTTACATATCAAATATAATTCTCTCGCATAAACAGAATGTTCTCAACACTTGTCAAGTACACATCAATGGGGTCATGCAGACGCCTTTACTGATCTTAAATTAAATATTAATTGGGATTCTAAAATTTTGTACTTGTGTAGTTTTAACAAAGACCGTACATCCTGATCGTTGAGTAATATGCACCTTAGTTTTCATTAGGGCTGTTCCATTAAAACATACATGGGATCCAGTGAAGGTACTTTTAATGTGGGGTACTCACCCATTAATGCAAGTTAGAATTTTCTTATCATTTTTATGTGAATTTAGCGAAATAAATATATCCTGGCATATATTTTAAAAAAAAAATGCCTTCCCTGGGTACCATGTATGTTTAATGTGGAACAGCCCTTACAAAACTTCCAACAGAAAATAAAATCAATTCCAATGGACTTTTACGATGGCAAATTGACCCTAAATTGGGTCAAAAAAGTGGATGAGGTAGAAAAAATTTACCACAAGTGGCACTTTAATTGTGGCATCATAGCAAACATTCGATCTGGTTTATGCTTGTTCACATCTCTTTGATTGCCTAGTGTAGAAATACTAAACAACATAGATTTTGTCATATATATTCTTAGGGCATTTATATTGATCTTTGAAGAAATTCTATCGATGAGGAGCAAAATAAAGTGTATAATCACCATATAAAGGTATGTGTAATCAAATTCACAAAAAATATACCTATAGCTGAAATAGTACTGAATGCCTTCAAAACCTGTATGACTTGTACTTTAGACATAAACAAACAAGGCAAGTTATTAGGCATGCTCGCAAAATCGCGTGTTACAGTCACCTTTGACAGAGATCTTATAAAAAGGTTATGGGAAGAATGGACTGGATACTGGCACAAGCTGCATTACTGCATGTTACCAGCAAGCATGGAAGAACATCGATGGTTGAAATTCATAACAATAATGCAATCAGACTCCATAGGATATTCATTTCAACATTTCACAACACAATTCAGAGCAGTAATTTAGCTAATAATACGTGAATAAATAGCAAATCCTAACATGTACATTTCCATGTCAACTTACTTGTCGAATGATCGGGTCATCTGTTGTGGTCACTTTATGGAAGATACGATTTATCCTCTTTAAGGGTTTCTCATTCTTTGTGGACACACGGTCATAGGTCTTATCATAGTATTCCATCGCTCCACAGCAAATACTGCAGTACAGATAACAAAAGTTCATTTATAACACCTTTATAAAGTTAACATTTCCCCTAGAGTCCCAGTGAAAGATTTAAATTAGGGTTACTCTGGGTCAAAAGAGTGTTATTTATATCTACACTGTGTGCTTAACTTTTGTCCATGATTTGCAGACTGGACTTTACGATAATGTAAATATGTTGACATAGCCTTCTGACCTTAGAAGGTACTACAAGGTGTACTGTTTTTTGTCTTGTTTGTAAGTTATAAATATGTTTACTGATGATTGAGTACAAAGTATATTTTTTAAATTTAGACGGTTCAATAGAGAACTTGTTTACCAATCTGATGGGAAAGTACCCACTTCAGAACATTCAGTACTAAATTCATTCAAAACAATAGACTTCTGGACTATTATAAACCTTTTAAGACTATATGGGATTTAATTAATAATAGTGCAAGTTCATTTTAAATTTTCACTTTTGTATTATAGGGAAATAAACTATTTAGTGACTTTTACTAAACTTGTTGGTTTTGCTTTTTTCATTACCTAGTTTAAGACCATAGAGTTGTAACAAGAGATAAGCGCTGTGGGCATATTCTGATGCCCTGAAATATCTGTAAACTATAAAGACCTATTTGCTATAGAAAATGCAAACAAACAAACAAATGCATTCAACTGACCAATTAAAAATTTATTGTCCCCCACTCTTCTAACCCTATTTATCCTAACCCTCACATCTGACCAGTATGCCACTGATCACTGGAGATCTTCCGTCCATGACAGAAAAGAGAAATATGATTATATGGATAACTCTGAACAAGATGAATCAATTTATGAGTGATGAAAAATTAGGAAGGAAAGGGGAAGCTAATAATAAGCTGTACATACAGGTCTTCTGGGTCTTGTACATCTGGTAGACTGAGTTTGCCAAGTCGAGGGAAATCCAACTCCTCAACAACCGTCCATTTATCACGCACCTGCACTGAGGCATCACGGTTCTTTAAGGGAGCCTGCATGGGAAACACTTTTGTCAAGCAAAATGGACACTCCACAATAAATTCATGAAGTATGTACATAAAGACAAGGCAGCCAGGGTCAACATCTGACACACGAAATCATTCAGCAATCTGGATTTTTATTGATTGGTTGGTTTATATGTTTGAGACTAAACATAAAAAAAATCACAATCTTAATGTTGTTATTTTAGAAAAAATCTTTTAGCATAATGAATCTTTTTGTTGGATCTGGTGTCCATATTTTGCAAATCCTGCAAAGCAGCATGCTGTAGAATAAATTGTCTTGGCTTCATAATAATTTATGCCAAGTATGATGAGAATCTATCAAGGGGTTCAAACATATATGCAATAACCTAACCAAAACCTTTTTACAATTGTGACACTGACCCCAACATCAAGGGGCAAATCTTCATGTCACAGAATGAATTATCAAAACTTCATCATGATTCATCCAAAGCATGAAGAGATACTACCAAGCGGTTTAGGAAAATACAAATAAAAACAAACTGTAGAATGAACTGTTTAAGCTTCGTAATGATTCATGCCAAGTTTGACAAGAATCTATGATGGAGTTTCGGAAATATATGCAAATGAAAAACTGACTACGTCTCACTTCCTACTTCTTGCTTATCACATGCTAGTTGTAATTCTGCCATTACTAGCTGAAAATAAATGAACTAGAAATTATTTGGTAGTGATATTCTGGAAGTATATTTAAATATTTATTTCAAAATATGTGTCATTTTTCCTTGCTGAAAATATTAAAAATGTAAAAATGCTGCTACCAGAAAATTTTTGTTGCTGATATACACACACACAAACAAACAAGGTATTGTCACCAAAATGAGATGAAATATCTTAATACTTAAAATTTTATCAAAGGTTTCTAGTGAAGGGACTGAGCTCGAATATCACAAATGAATTTCCACAATTTCTTCTTTTTAGGACCAACTAGATATCATAATCAGTCTTCCGGTGAAAACCCAATGTCAACATAACCTTCCATTTTGGAAAAGTAGTGAGAAGATTTTCAAGATGGCCAATGTGGTAGCCATATTGGATATCATTTGTCCCCCAATGATGACATGATTTTCAAGATGGATGCTGAAGTGGCCATATTTGATGTCAGAGCAGATCCATTTTCCAGACATGATTTTCGTCTTCCATAAAAAAAGCTGAAAAATTTTGAGGGGGGTTTGGGGGTCCTCCCCCAATGGGATCTCGAGAGGCAGCGCCCCCAATCTGTGGGTCCAGGGGGCCAAAAGCCCCTGACCAAAAACGCATTTTACAATAAAAAAAAAACTGATCCTGGTGCAACTTATGATCATAATATAAAACAAAATAATCATTTGAAAAACTAATAAACTTACCAAACATGTTCAACTTGACTTGAATAATTTCACAGTATTTATTGTCACATGAATTTGTTCTCCTTATACTATTGATGCTTAAATTATTTCATGTGCCTGTCAGTGTTCACATTGTAATTAAGTCACATTAATTTGTCAATTTTTGCAGCAAACATTATTATACTTCTCTCTTTTCATAACAAATCTGTAAAATAAACCAAGTACATCAACTATATACAAATAATCCCATACATTCACTTGTCTTTTTCTCCACTGGACAGAACCTGTTGATATGCCAGTCGAGATCTTTTTACGGCTTTGGCAAAGATTTCTTTAGCCTTCCTTTTTGTCACCAATGACTTTTTTGGCTCAATGTGCAATCATTTCTTTTCCTTCTAAGTGAGAGCCTTTTCCTTTCAATCTAGTACTTGTATTGGCGACATGCAGTACGCATATTCTGACAGAGGGCTGCACGTGTTCTCTCATGCAAGAAATCTTTCTTCTTATAGTAATTAACTGCACTTTTTCCAGATGCTTCTGAGTTTCAATTTTTCCATATGCAGCTTCTTTTGTAGATGCTGTTCCAAACTCTTCCAACCGCGATTACCGTAATTCAGATCTTTCTTGCAGAGGTCACAAAATGCAAGTCCTCTAGCGTTCAGTTTTCTTATAAACTGACCAACTAAAATTCCGTCAACTTTTCACTGCAGCCATTCCCATTTCCATATGCTTTTTAAACCTTTATCTAAACTTCTCATGTCATGGTCTCTCTCAACAACTCGGGACGCCATGGTTTGCAAGCATGCTTCTTCTTTCCATTGCCATCAGTTTCCATTACATGAAGATTCTTTGGATGAATTTAATCTTTTGACCAATCAGAATACTCTTTACGACAGTCATGTGCTAACTAATATATGGAACGAATACTTTACAAGGGTCATTGCAGAATGGGACTGGACAGACCGTTTTTTAAAAAACCAGATCGGAGATGATATAAAAAACGGACTGTATCAAGAAAAATCTGATTCAAGTCAGGAGAAAAGCGAATTCTGCTTTAAAACGGAGAAAAATCAGGTCTGATTTTCATTTCAAACCTACGAAAACCAGATGTTGGTATGACTAGGTGGAGTAGCAATAACAAGATTTTCAAGATGGCCATTGTTGTGTTTGGGAAGCACCATTTTCATTTAGAACCAAGTAGACATGATAATAAGTCTTCTGGTGAAAACCCTATGCCCATATGACTTTCTGTTCAGATGGAAGAGCAATAACCAGATATTTATGATGGCTACCATGGCAGCCATATTGGACATCAGATCGGCACCATTTTAGTTTACAACCAACATCATAAGAGGTCTTTTAATGAAAACCCCATATCGATATCACTGTCCATTCAGGATGATTTTCAAGATGGCTACTTTGGCAACCATACTGAATTTTGCAAAGAAACCACTTTCTTTTAGGACCATATAGACATCACAAGACTCCAGGGATTGCGTTGGGCTTCACCAATGTCTCAAATTGCTATTTTTTTCCTTATTGGCGACAAAATATACCATCTGGCGATCTTTTTAGTGACAACATTTCTGGCTGTTAAAAACTGTATATACAGTCTTGGGTTTGGAGTGAGAAATTAAAAGGCACCATGACAGGAAGTGCAAACTTGGATATAAAATTGCACTGGAATCTATTATTGCACAAACAAATCCTTTGTTCATACTGACAAACTACTCTAACACGGCCCTGTTATATCATAATCCACTTATGCTGATGTCTGGCTTTAGTACTCTGTGCTGTAATATAACCCAAATTGTGCTGTAATATAACCCAAATTGTCATGCAACCTGACTAGCTACAATCGACCACCTCTGAAATCAGGAATGACAACAATCTATATGAAAAAAATGAACCAGAATAAATAGTTTTGCTGAAACTTCAAAGAAAAAAGATTACCTTTGAAGCATTGATCGTTCTATACATAGACATATATATATATATACTAAGCAAATGAAAAAAAATTTCTGTCTCCGTCAATGTTTTACAATTATTTGACTTTGCCGCAGCAATAACCAACAGGCATTTGTTTGGTCCTTCAAAGAATGCATTTAGCGTTCAATACACATGAACCTTCATCAAAGCAAGTCGAAGACCTTTGGTCACAGAAAGTTGGCAACAAACTTAAATAAAAGCATTCATTTTTCATAGTGATTGGAACATATTTATTGTGCCATGAAAGTTTCCTGTTTGCAACAAAAAAAAGTTCATTCTTATGATCGCTGCCAATGGCAGTTTAAAATCCCAATTTTTTCCAATATTTTCAAACAACAGATATCTGGCCGTCGAGTTAAATGAAGGTGGGACATCTCACAAGAATGTTAAAACTTTAAAAAATTTTCATGTTTTCTTTTCCCTATGAACAGCCTCATCCCCTTGGTAGCCTCGGGATCATGGTAGTTGTCTCTGGCTGATCCAAATCTAGGCCAATTAAAGTACAGGTACATGTAGCATATAAACAATGGGATATCGATCAAACAAGGCCTACCTTTTTTTTTTATATATGTTTTAGTTGTGTTTTCTAATGGGATTTGACTGATACATGAATTTTCTAACATATGGTTAAAGACTCGAATTCATGGATTTTTCATATGCATGTATATTAACATGTTATGGAGTGTACTACACAAATAAAAGTTGTCAATATACAAGTGTATTTCAGACTAGTTGTATTTATTTAATCAAAATTTCCATTTTTCTCCTGTGTAAATCCTAATCACTGACAATTGGTCATCTCTTAAAAATTTCACTTGTATGCGAAATTTCAATTTATTTGCAGCCCCCCCCCCACTTACTTATCTAAATATCCACTTATGTCAACAATACTACCTTGGTCCTGAGGATGTTGAGATAAACAGATAGTACTGTATTATAAAAACTGCGATATTTAAAATTGGCAACAAAATTTTGAGATTGGCAATTTTTTTTGGCGACAACTTTTTTTAAAGCCAGCACGATCCCTGCTTTCCATTAAGGAGTAGCAACAAGATTTTCATGCTGGCCACATAGGCAGCCATATTGGATGTCTGAGAGGAAACATCTTCATGTAGAGACAACTAGACATCCTAAGAATTCTGGTGAAAACCCCATGTTGATATGACTTTCAGGAGGAGAGGCAGATGGCTGTTGTAGGAGCCATATTGGATATCTAAGCAACACCGTTTTTTTTAATTAGGGACCAACTGGACTTTTGGATAAATGTATGTGTAAAGTTTCATGGCAATCCTCTAAGCAGTTTAGAAGTAGCAGCAATAACAAACTTGTTCTAATGGATGCACATATGACAGACAATAGACCATCCCATTTGCTCTTCTGGTTTATGACCAGTTTAACTAAAAATGGAAACTATACCAGTCTTTCTTTTAAAATGTATGTAAGATGCATGTTTTTTCTTTTTTATATTTGGTATGTAACTCTCTTGTGAATGGTACAGCTGATTCTGGAACTGTGTTCATGTAATGTTAGTCATTTCTTAGTTACTCCAAGCGAACTAATAGAATAAAAACTGTTTGTAAAGTTTTATGGTGAACATAGGATGGCACCCACCAACCCATGTCCATCTATAGCAGGTGTAATAATAAAAGAAACTAAAAAGAATTGTCCTATTGGGACCAAAATACACGGTCAGTTGTCAGAGATGTCCAGAACTGTATTCACAATACTCACCAGTTTGACTGAACACTCGAACCCAAGTTTTAATAGATGATAGTGAACTGTCTTATTAATGTAGAAAAGTTTGAAGGCTAGCAATTTATTTACAGGATTGTTAAGTTTGGGAAATTTGATGAAATGGGGAAAAAATTTTTATAATATGCACAAATTTGAGTTTCAGTGTGCAGCTAAAGTTGTGGATTTTTTTTACGATAGGACCTAGTCACAGATGGACAAGTAAATACAAGAGCATGATACAAATGGACAAATTTAGGAAAGTTTTGTGAATACTGGACCTAGTTGGTTAAAGAAGGACCAAGTTAGTTAAATTTTGTGAATATGGGGCCTGACTGGTTAGAGAGGGACCAATTTAGGAAAGTTCTGTGAATACAGGGCCTGGCTACAGAAAGAATAGTTTAGGGAAGTTAATGAATATGGGGTATGGTTACAGAGAGACCAGTTATGGGATACTGTATGAATGAAGGACCTAGTCACAGAGTGACCAGTTTAGGAAAATTTAACCACACCAGCCTGAAAAACTAGTTATGGTTGAGTAAACAGAGAAATCATTAGGAGCAAAATATTATAGGCTTCAAGAAAAATGTTAAAAATATTATGTTAATAATAACTAAATAACATCTGGTTATTTTGAGCCAAAGATGTGTTATTTGCATAATGTATCACCTTTTGGCGATTTTCTTGCATTTGTTTGCCAAACTGTTTCTGCAACTTTCTCAGATGCCTCTGACGATCTCTGGAAAGAAGGAAAATATTTTATATATTACTAAAGGAAAAGAAATACAAAAGGAAATGTAAAAGAAAAAATTGAAACAATATCATCTAACATGCCTCTCTAAAACTGCAGAAAAATCTAGAGTAGATGAGAAGGATCAGCAACATTGCACTGTCTTGTTTGGCAACCTATAATCTGAGGCAGTTAAGGATTTAAATTTATACCATGTTCAAATCAGAATTAACACATTTTCTCACAAAAAGACTTATTCATCATGCTCAAAGTTATGTGATGTTATTTCATGTACTCTATTTTCTGTAATATAGACAAGATGTAATACTACAATAGATAAGGTTGACCACCAGACTCCAAATGTTCCACTTGTAACTCCTGTTCTTCAGTCTGATTTCAACTTTGGCAGTTACAATTCTAAACTACCACTTTTAAACTCCTAATCAAATCCCTTATAGGTTAAAATGCATGTTGAAATAAAGAAGTTTTGATGGGATAAAAAGGAACTACATGTATCATCTTCAATGCCTGACCTTTCTCTGATCTTTTGTGTCTTGGACAAGACCTGCATGTTGGCTGCTTGCTGCTGCTGCTGTCTTCGCTCACGCTCTCTTCTCTGCTTGTTCTAAATGGATTCATGAAGCGATAAGAATCATTCCACACTTAGTGCTTTCTTGGTAAAATAAGTAGCTACAGCATACCAATGGAAATATGAAACACAAACAACTTTCAACTGCTGAAAAAATTCACAATCGAAAAGCACTCTTCAAAACAAATTTGCTATTTGTAAATCCTTTCTTATCACAATCCTATTTCATACTAGCACAAAAGACTGAAGATGGTGATTGTTCAGAGTACAGATGGCAAATGTATATATGCTTTTGTTAGCAAGTTTCTACTGAATGAAAACATCATCAAATAAATTCTTTAATAAAAGAAAATTACCATGCAATTTTAAAGCCTGGCATTTCTATTAAATCTGCTCCCAAGAGACAATCTAGTATTTTTAATTATTATTTCTTCGATTTGTTTATTGGATTTTATTTTGATTCACCTGTTGCAACTTAGACTGGAGGTCAAGCATGTATGCCTTTACATGAAAATATATTTCTGTGCCTTCCAAAATGTGACTAAGGCTGCAGTGGTGAGAACAAACTCTCTAAGTATTATCCTGTATGAAAGCAGTGAAAATTATTACAACAGTTTAAATTTTCTGACACACACAACTCTGTTCCCTAGCAAGTATTGTCTCTGATGTCACTGTATAATATTACCTGCTGGAACATCCGACGACCACGCTGATAGATGGGTTTCTGAATACGTTGTGTGTCCACCAACTGGAAACTACTCTCATCTTCTTCATGAAAGTATGCATACTGGCTACCCCCACCAAATGCTGAGGAGTATTTTCCTGTAAGAAATTGTGAAATTAACAATGGGTCATACAATGAATGCAGCATGTAATCCTGGTTATGATAAAGTACCTAATAAATAATGTTCTAAGATTCAAAATGCATAGTTGATGCTGATGTGCAATTATATGGAAGTGTAAAACAGAGTCATGTGCATCAAATGTATCTGTTATAGAATGCATATAAAAATAATAATTATGAAAATTTAAAGTTTTTTGAAAAGAATTTCATTCTGAGCATTTTATAAATGGAAATGGACAATGAGACAATTTCTGAATGGATGTGTAGAAGAAAAATTAATACAAAAGTCCTCTTCCCGTGGTTGAATTTAAAAATTTAAACTGTACACAACTGTCCAAAAATTTAATCTTAAAAGTTTATTTATATGCATGCAAACTGTGTCCACTTATGAGACTGCTCTGTAGTCTTTGGCTAAACTAATGCCTGAACTCATTTCTGTGTTACCCTAATGGAAAGGTGTATTATGAGAATGAATTCCATGGACAATCAACTTGTGTACAAAAAAAACCTGACATAAAAACAAAATCTCCACCCTCCCCAATACAGAAACAAGTTAACAAGATGTTTACACAAGGCAAACTTTTAATGACATTATGACCATGAAGTTTAGTCTTCGTATAACCTTTCATGAATAAACATGAAAAACAAAGAAAAAAAAATTAATGCTCACCTAGGTATCTTTTATCCTGGTATGTGGCACCTGTCCAGTCAGAGACCTGCAATAGGCACCAAATTAATATGAGAATAAAGACAACAACAAAATCACAAGATTTTCTACCTGTTTTCAGATGCTTTGCCAAGACTAACATTTCTCAAGGAACCATATCAAAACCAATAATTCTGTGTTTGTAATATATATCATAGTACTTCCCTGTTTTGCCCTCACTCCAGAAGTGTGAGCCTCCTGTGTAGGTTGCTGTTAGTTAGAACTAAGCCCATTGGCAAATTTCAGTTTTTGAGTGCAATTTTTTAAAATGCTGACCATTAAATGGCAAGAGAAAATTCTCAGTGACTAGTGCTCAAATAATCCAATAACCTGATGCCCGGTATCCCTCTAATTTCAAGTGAATTGCCCATCAGGTTTATTGGAAATAAATCTAACTTACCTGAGAAAACTTGCACCATGCTGATGAAATGAAGAAATTTATTTTCAAGATGTTGAAAGACTAGTAAATTATTAATATTTATCCAAATTATTCCCATGCATGCCCTTTACCCTTGTGAAGATCTTCTACTTATCATACTTCTATCGAAAGCTGTGACCTAAGAATCAGGAATACTTTGCCTGCATTACCTTTAATTCGTACTCGCTTGGCTTTAACATACAAGTGTTTCAACCAGAGATATGACTAAATACCATTTTAGTCAGATGATACTTACTCTGGTGTCTTTTTCCATAATGGGTTCAAATTCTTACGCAAGCTAATGGACACGTTTTCAGGTTACGATGACCTATATTTAAGTTGGCTGGAATGCCAAAATTGCTTCAAGGAATGATAAGTATCTTTAACAAAATGCAGTGTTTCCTTTTACCCTCATTTGTGCTTCAAAGACCCCCAAAACTTTAATTTGACCTCCATTTTTGATACTAAAGTTTGTTTTTCACTCAGTCTGACCCTCAATTCTGACACCAAGGGATGTTTGACTCTCAATCTTTCACCCCTAGGAGATACATTGAAAATGAAGCTAACTGTTTTCTTTGATATTAAACATCTTTATTCATCTCATTAAAGAAATGTGCCTCAACTTAAACCAAATTTAGCATTCTTCAGCTCACATGGCATTGCAATCAGCTGAAATTGTGTGTGTGTTTTGGATTTCTAACACAGATTTAACAATCTGAGTCATACTGCTACAATGTCTGCTGTGTAGCAGTTTATAGTAATGTCTAGCAGTGAGGCATCATACCACAGACATGTAGCATGATGTCCCACCCAGTCACATTATCCTGACACCAGATCAACCAGTCCTAACAGTAACCTCATGATGCTAAGCACCAAGCAAGGCAGCTATTAGTACCATTTATATAAGCCTTTGGTATGACTCAGCCAGGGTTTATCTGAGGCAGACGCTCTATCCACTTAGCCGACTGAAACGATCCACCAAATGAAATATAAGTCAAAGGAACTTGAGTGTGTGTGTGTGTGTGTGAGTGATTTAAGATTTTTAACGTAGCTTTAACAATTTTTCAGTCATATCGCTACGATGTCTGCAGTGTGACAGTTTACAGTGATGTTTAGCACTGAGGCATCATGCTGCAGACATGTAGCATGATGTCCCACCCAGTCACATTATCCTGACACCAGGCCAACCAGTCCTAACACTAACCTCTTAATGCTGAGCGCCAAGCGAGGCAGCTGTTAGTACCATTTTTGAAAGTCTTTGGTACGACTTGGCCAGGGTTCAAACCTGCTACCTCCTGCATCCGAGGCAGACGCTCTACCACTAGGCCACCAGAGTGATATCAAAGGAACTTGTAAATGCATCCATTTGCTTGTGTCAGAATATGAACAGATTATGGAAAAAAGTATATTCTGAGTAAAGCAATTAGATTCAATCATTGAAAAGCGTCGATGTGGGCAGTCAAGTGAGATATTCCTGACTCTTGTTTCCATCAGCTGACCAGGGAACATGTTATACAACCACCATTTATAGTATTCTCACACAATCCTGTTTGTACCCCCCTACCAATTTTGAAAACATAAGGCATCAAGGATATAAAAAATGCACAAAACTTAGTCATTTAGCTCACTGATTTATAAGTTCTAACCTGATTGTCACCTGGGGATCCCAAAGATTGTTAACTTGTTGGCAATTATAATCAAAAGGGAGTTTCTTTAGCAACATGGTCACCATATTTGCTTGGGCCAGTCTGTTGTCAAGCAACAGATGTGACATTCATTAGCTATGAAAATCTCAATAATTCCGTAAATTTTGGATTTACATCTCTCTGGACATATGTATATAAGAGTTTCTCCTATTTATTTGTTCAATTTCTTTTCAAAATATTAAAACTAGACATTTTTGCAAATACTGGCTGCAAACAACAGTTTTTACTGAGACTATTATAGAAAACCAGAAATTGATAGCGAGCAGTCTGTTTACTCATTTACATCGGAAGCTTCTGTTTGCATTTAAATGCCAATAATTAAATAGTGTTGGGATCCCCTTTGCAACAATCTGTTTAAATATTGTAAGTAATGAATAAAATGACTAAGTTTTGTTCATTTTTATATCCTTTATTCTGTTTAGTTTTAAATCAGTTGGGGGGTACAAACAAATGGGAGGGAACGCAAATACTATAGCCTAAGCAGTAAGATGTCAACACAAACAACATAAATATTAAGGCAGATGTTGTACACAATACTATCAAAATCAGATCTCCACTGCCATGTGAAGATCTGACATCAACTGCTTAGGGGTCATGTTCTGGTGGTTTAAGCATCAGCAAATGGAAATGCAGCTTTCAGAAATCTGAAAGTGAATCAAATCATTATTGCTCTTCAGCCATATTGCCCAGTCTCCCAAATGCGAAGGTATAAGACTTCATCTGATTGGCTGGTAAAATTAGCGTTCATGGTAATAGCATAGGTCACCAGAACACAACCACCAAGTGGTCACTTTCAGATCTTCGTGTAGGACAGTGGAGATCTGATTTTAATCCGAATGACATTTTACACTGTAGGGCTATTCACACATGCAAACGTCAGCAATCATAAACCCCACTTTCAATAAAACAATTTTAAAGTAAGCTAAACGTCTGTGTTATATTTCGAGCAATGAAATGAACATGGGCTCATGCAATTTGTATTTGATCGATCCAGATGACTGAAAAACCAGTCTTAATATGCCTTGAATCCCCCCCCCCCCCGTTCGAAGTAATCACCAGAACCAGACTTGGACTACCAGTAGGTGCAAGATATTATAACTTAATATTATTTGTTGTGCATAATCTAAACAATAAATGGTGTGCAATCAATTAAATAACAAAAGGTTGAAAATACTTCTCTAAAACGTTAACAATTTTTGAACTACATACCCCCTCATTTAAATTGGAAAAATCAAGCCAAATGGCATTTAAGAGACAGGTCTGACTTGATTTTTATAATTCCTTTAAAAAAAATAATCCTGGTTTCGTTGCGAAAACTGGTAGTTTATCATTCGTGCCAATAATATACTCTAATGTACGACTGATGGATAACCAACATCTGTTGTGTCTGTCGAAGAAAACTACCTTTCCAAGTCTATCTCCCTTAGAAAAAGGTTGATAGGGCATGTCCTTATAGCACTCTGGGATAGAGCAAGGGCCCCATCCATTTGGATTATCGGGAATAGCTGGAGGAATGAAATGTGCCATACTGGATACAGTTACAACGTGACTTGCCAATATGGCGAAAAGTACCTGATACAGTCTGTGTTTCAAATAAATATATTTCGTTTGTTGTGAGGATAAATACTCATACGTTGGAGACACAGTCTGTCACGAATCTCTCTACAATGAAATACACAAAAATCAAATCAAGAACATGGCGGGAAATGAGAGTGTTGTTGAGGGCTTTATTACAAATATTCAGCAGAAATTATGGCTTGCAGTCAACGAAAAATATGAAGCTGCCCTCAGTCTTAGATCACAGAAGTTGAAAGCCGACAAAAAGAAGGCACTTCTTGATTTGG
Organism: Megalonaias nervosa; assembly: GCA_016617855.1. Lineage (NCBI taxonomy): Eukaryota > Metazoa > Mollusca > Bivalvia > Unionida > Unionidae > Megalonaias > Megalonaias nervosa. The sequence continues at coordinate 21,790 of JAECUM010007645.1, read as the reverse complement.
ATAAATGGTCTTTACCGTGATAAACACTATCATCACTTATTAAATTAATTTAGGGTTTCGTCTATACAGTAGTATTCGCACACGTTTATTTGTAACCCCTTTTTAATTTTAAAAACAAAAAGCATCAAGGATAGAAAAGAATGCACAAAACGTAGTTATTTCATTCATCACTTTATAATTTCTAACCAGATTGTCGCCAGCGGGTCCCCAACACTGACACGGGCCCTACTAAATACTAAGGGTGTAACGATATACCGATTTACCGGTAAATTGCAATACGAAATGCCCGAAACGGTATATCGCGATACGAGTATAGTAATACCGGTATACCCGTTTTTTTTATTCTTCACCAACATTAGTTCGTCCGGAACTACCTTTGATCACACCAATATCTTTTATTAGGCTTAACGTAGTTACCAAAATGGTGGCTTCGTTGTTTGAGCTAGTGAAGAACCCAAGAGCAAAGAGTTCTGTTTGGAAAAATTTTTCACAAAAAAGGGAGTTTAGCACTAATACAGTTGACAAAACTGTCGCTGTGTGTAATATGTGCAAAACTGAAATCAAGCACGCAGGCAGTACGACAAACCTCTCGACTCATTTATGGCGTCACCATCCATCAGTACTTTCCATAAGTACTGTGCAACAGAGTGACACAACAACGCAACAGCTGAAGGTTCCATTAAAAGTGTACACATTGTTTCAGATCGACAACCAAAGATTGCGGATATGCTAGGTGCACAGATTAAATACAAATCTTCAGCACCAAGGTCCACAGCTATCACTCGTTCCATTGCTAGTTTCATCGTTCACGATTTGCGGCAGTACAGTGTTGTATCAAACAAAGGATTTTTAAACATGGCATCGGTGCTTGATTCACGATATGCTGTGCCATCTAGACAGGTCTTCTCTGAGAAAATTATCCCAGGTATGTATTTACAAGTCAAGGAAGACGTAAAAGCATGCTTGCACTTAGCATCTAAAGTTGCATTAACAACTGACAGTTGGACTTCCAGAGCAACGGAATCATATGTTACAGTAACTGCATGTTTTATTTCTCTTGATTGGAAACTTCAGAGTTATGTGTTACAAATACGGGCTCTACCTGAGAGTCACACAGGTGCAGATATTGCCACAGTTCTGTTGTCACCTGTTAATGAATGGGGAATTCCATCCAATCCTCCAATGGTAACTGACAATGCTTCAAACATGGCTGTCGCAGCATCAGAAGCAGGATGTAACACACATGTTGGTTGCTATGCACACACTTTAAATTTAGCTGCCCAGAAAGGCCTGAAAATCAATGATATTAGCAGACTTCTTGGCAGGATCAGAAGAACTGTCAGGTTTTTTCACCTGCAGTGCAGTAGCTGCAGGAATACGCAGAGACAAAATTGAGCTCCTAAACTTACCAAAACACAAACTCATTCAAGATGTTTGTACCCGATGGAACTCAGCAGCTGACATGATTGAAAGGTTTCTGGAACTACAAACAGCTGTATATGCTGCCCTAACCAGCAAAGAGGTGCGCAGTGTCAACAAAAATGTAAGTACCTTGTCGGAAACTGATATTAGCTATGCTAAAGAAGTATTGGCGTGTTTGAAACCACTATGGACAATCAAAACAGTGTTGTGCACAGAAGAAACACCCACCATATCCATCATTCTTCCACTGCAGAATCAACTGTTGACTACACTTATGGCACCGTCCGATCATGATTCAACATTGGTGAAATACATGAAAGTAACTTTTGTGAATAATCTTTCGACCAGATATGAAGGAAGCAAGGATTTCCTCCAGATAGCAACTGTTCTGGACCCCAGGTTCAAAAACCTCCCTTTTCTGACTAACAACAATCGATTTGAAGTATTCAACTGCTTGGCTCTGGCTGCATCCACTTCTTACGAACAGAATCAGTCAAAGAAAGTTAAACAGGTATGCCAACAGGATTCAGCTACTGATGTTCCACCTCTTCCTGCATTACCAGCCTTGTTAGCTGAGGATATCAGCACAACATCTCACCAAATGAAAAGAATAAAGACAGATGAAGATGCTTCTGACTCATCCACATTAGCTAAAGTTGACTCTGTTTCTGCCTTATCTACATCTGCTGATGCTTGCATTGCTCTAACAGATGCAAGTTCTTTTTCTCCAAAGATAACTAATGCTGGTCTTGTTTCCATTTTTGGAGATGTATATGTTGTGAAAGTGGAGAAAAATATACTAAGACTGTCCATGAAAAAGTAACTGAAGAAATTGAGAGCTACAAGGATCAGGAGTCCATTCCTCTTGCCCAGAACCCATTACAATGGTGGCAAGATCATCAACATCAGTTTTCTGTGTTATCCAGTTATGCAAGAGAGTTGCCCCTCATACCAGCAACATCTGTCCCTTCTGAAAGAGTCTTCAGTACTGCAGGAGATATTGTTTCAAGCCAAAGGGCAGCAATCAGTGTAAAGAATGTTGATATGCTACTATTTCAGAAGAACATGACTATACCTTAATGTCTCCTTTGTAAACACAATGAACTCTGGACTTTGATGGATTCACTTAAGAGGGCTAGGACACATAAACAAGTTTCTCAAGAAAAATGTTAATTTGCTAATCCTTTGTTTCAAACACAGCTAAATAAGCTGAGAGCTTCCAATTTTGTCCAGTTGTAAAAGACTTTGTTTTATCTAGTCACATTAAATATTTTGTTTTCTTTCTTTTATTGGAGAAATTTATAGTTTGACAGTGATGCCAAGTTATAGAAGAAAACAAGGGGTTTACATCAGTGATCAAATTATATTATTAGTTTAATTTTGATAGCCACAAAAATACTGTTCCTAGTCAGCCAAATTAGGTTCTTCTGTGATTTTATTTCTGCAGCCTGTTAAGTAATTAATCTCTCAGGTTCAAACCAAGATAGGTTTGGAATCACTGATATTATTAATTTACTATATTATTCATTTTTCTAATCAAAGTAGGATATTTATCAATGTGATAAATTGTGATTATGTGTAGTTTTTCTTGTGTTTATCACTTGTTATGATTGTACTGCAAGAAATGAATTTTAGATCATTTTGATTTGAAGACTTTCTAATCAGGCAAAATAATTCTATAACTCTTTTCCAGTATTTTTGTTTTTTGCTCGTAGAAGTGTTCACATGTTGATATATTTATTGTTTTCTAAACAAGTGATGTGATTATTACAGTTACTGGGTGTTTTGGTGGAATTAAAAGCATGATGGTTTCATTTTCTTCTTCATATTTTATTAATAAATGCTATCAATGACCAATACGTATTGATACGTATCGCAATACAGACATGCCAAATTGCATATATTGCAATACATTTTTTCCTGGCAATACTCACCCCTACTAAATACTGCTAAGCCTGACAAAGCCACACAAAGCCACACAAAACCACACAAAGCCAGATTAAAAAAGTGTATTTATATTGTTAATTATATTGATGAATCAATTAATTTAGCTGAAAGACATATTTATGCAGATTTAAATGACCGAAAATTGGGCGACCGAGTTCGAAATCGAATAATGACAGAATAATAACAAAGTTTCACAAAATCATATGTAAACTGTTCATTACTTTACAAATTGTTCTTTTAAGTTATTATCGAAAGAAAATGCAATTTTTCAGTATATCCTAATCACGCAAAGCCAGCCAAAGTCATAAAAAGCTTGACAAATCCTCACAAAGCCTGACCGAGTGATACAAGTCATATTAGTCAAGTGTATTTATATTGTAAATTATATTGATGAATAAAGTAACCAAACTGAAAGATTAGTTTTCAACATCATAATGCCAAATTAAATAACTGAATAAAATTTTGCGACAAAGTTCGAATTCGAATAATGACAAAATCATATGTAAAATGTTTATTATTTGATAAATTGTTAATCTGCATGATTATCAAAAGAAAATGCAATATTTCAATATGTCCTAATTATACAAAGCCTGACAAAGCCATACAAAGCCCGAAGAAGTCATACAAAGCCCAACAAAGCCACACAAAGCCTCACAAAGCCTGACAGTCATGCAAAGTCATATTAGACAAATGTATATTGTAAATTATATTGACGAATAAATTAACCAAACGGAAGGACTAGCTTCAATATAATTATAAATAATGATAAAGTACTGATAAAGTCTGAACAAAACTATATTTGAAATGTTTGTTATTTTATAAACTGTTCATTTGACTGATTATCGAAACACAGGCTGACAAACTATACAAACCTTTCGATGTTTCAAAAGAAAGGAATACAAAGCCTGACAAAGTCATACAAAGTGATAATAAAAATGTTTACTATTCTTGTATGGTGTTTTTTCCGCATAAATTGCAATAGAAACATGTTGGATTTACTATGCACACCATAATGAATAACTGGTAATTGGGAGACAAATTCCAAATTCACTGCATCTCAGAAAAGGCATACTGAGCATGACAGTCTTAACTGGTATGTTTATTACTTTAAAATGTCTAAATAATAAAATTCAGCCTCCATTTGGGAAGATATTTGTATAGACTTACATTAAACTAACTGTAATTAAATATTTTTAGAATATTACAATAATGTACATATAATGATAAGAAGAAAATGTTTGAGAAAGTACATGATTTAATATTTAATATAATTCACAATAGTTATATATGTCTTTGCGCATCTTTGCGGTGTTTAGTAGGACCGATACGTCTTGGGGACGAAACTTATTGGAGGCGACACTGCCCCCAGTCAGAGAAACAACGCGATAATAATTAACATTTGCATAGATGGGTTTTGGTATGATAAGCATATTACTAATATTTTCATTATTAATTTATGATAAGTGAGTTTCTACGCAAACTTGAAACTAAAAGCCATTTGAATTAAACATAGATTTAAAAATGAAAATTGCTTCTAACTGCTATTTTGATATGATGCAAATTTGTGTCCTACTTTCTCGAGTCCTTTTCGCCAGGCAATTTGTTCTTTGGTTTGGTTTCTTTGCCAATTTTGGGGCTTTCAACACAGTGCACATACCATCTGAGGACGTCACCGCAGTTGTTAATTTAATGTTGGATTTCTGCATAAATGTCATGAATATATTGTCTTTTTCTTCCTGAGATTTTGCACGCTTTCTTTGCAGGTTTTGGGCAATTTTGGATGGTTTTGGCCAGGATTTGGGTGAATTGTGCCGGCCCTCTAATTAACACATAAAAAACCTATTTCAAATATGATTTGTCTGACTTTGTTATTATCGAGATTAATTTATCTTCCAATTCACGGTCTATTAAAGGGGTATATACATATATATATATATATATATATATATATATATATATAACACCCTAGTTTTTCGGTTTGGTTGATTTATTAATCAATCTTATATTGCAATATAAATACACCTTCCTAATATGACTTTTCTGCCTTTGTGTACCTCTGTTATGTGGTGTCGAATATAGACAAAAGTATATACAAATTGACAACTCGTTATAACATATATTGCAATATTGAATTTTCTTTCGATAATCAGTCGAAAAAACAATTTATGAAATAATAACTAACATTTCCAATATGATTGTGTCATACTTTATCAATACTTTATGATTGTTCGAAATTCAAACTTGTCGCCCAATTTTCAGTCATTTAAATCTGCATAAATATGTCTTTTGGCTAAGTTAATTCATTCATCAATATAATTAACATATAAATACGCTGTTTTAATCTGTTTTTGCATGGCTTTGTGTGGCTTTGTGCGGCTTTGTCAGGCTTTGTCAGGCTTTGTCGGGCTTTGTCAGGCTTAGCAGTATTTAGTAGGACCGCACTGACACAGTTGTTACTAATAATGAACTGTCCTAGAAACCAGAAAAGGACTGTGCAGTCTGGCTTGTTTACATCGAGAGCTTCTGTTTGGTTTGAAATGGCAATAACTTGAGTGTTAGAGTAGCGAATGCCATGTTCCCCCTACCTCCAAATTATATATTACCATTGTTTCAACACTTGAAAAGGTTATATGTTTTAGTAGGTGGTAAAATGAAACTACCCAGTAAATCGTTGATGTAATCACCATCTAGTGGTTCAGGGTATTCACTAAGGATAGCAGTAGAGAACCATTATTATATGAAGTCGAAATTCATGATGATTGGGTACTTAAGGCAGCAATGTTTACTAACGTAATTGGCTTTGTTTAAATGTTTACATAGTTAGTAAATGTGTCAATCATCATCCACTTAGGCTATATAGTTCGAGAAAACTGCAGCGGGTTTGTTCTTGTTGGGAACTGGGCTGTTTAATGACTGAATCCTCGTTTTACAATCACGTTGATAATAATTGTTAATAATGCGCTTTTTCTAATGAAGTTGTTGATTATTCTATATAAATAACATTTAATTTCAAAATGTCCAACATGTGAAAGATCGGTCCAACTGGTTTCAACAATCATCACGTGTTCGCAAAAATATCTGTGTATTACGTCACTGCTTTTTGTTTTGTTGATTAGCCCGGTTCCTGGAGTATTATTTAATAGTATACTTCCAAGTCAGGAGTTGGCATAGCAGGGAACTGGACTAACTGTTGATACACCAGCAAACAAGATTCCTTTTATTCAAAACCTAGCGACATTTATTTCGTGAGACAATTGTCTATGTCGAAACTCAAATTTTGTATTGTTCAGTTAGTACAATATTAATGTCATGATTTCATTGGAAGTGATAGTGAAACTTCTTATCATCCTTAAGTGCCAGTTCAGGAATTCTCTGAAACTTGCTTGGCCACAATGGTCTGTATCTGTGAAACCAAGCTGTTTATTTTGCGAAGTATTCGTTTTGCATGGTTGCCTTGCTATCTTTGATCACAATTATGGATGAGTCGGTTAAATTAAAGTAGTTTATGTTACATACACAATAACATTTATTACATTGTTCAATTGATCAACTGAAGTGAGTTCACCCGACATACAGTTGGGGCCGCTAGATTTTAAGTAGGATGGATTTGCATGCCTTTTAACTTTTCTTTTATTCAATCGCCTTTATTTGATTCAAAAGACGTAATTGATGTGAAAATACAAAGGTCAGCTTTTAATTCAGTGCAACAATACAACCAATACTTCCTCAAGTCAGTTATCAAAACACGGTCAGGACTTAATTGGGTTCTCAGAGAAATGCCTGTGGACATAGCTGACACATTTTAAGTTTAAATACACATTGCTTTTATGATGATTACACTTAAGAGGAACTAAAAGATAGAATTAAAACACAAATTTCACTTAATAAAAATTTTTTAATTTAATATTTAATTATTTATGTACTGCCTACACAGGCGTAAGTAACATTTTCATTGATCAAAATTTCCTTGAATATCTTTAATTATGATGTACTAAGAATGTCGTTTGGAAAGAAAATGTAACCAATTATATGACTTCTTATGAAAAGCCGATAATTTCAAAATGTTTATTAAAATTTCCAGGTCCTCTCTACCGTTTTCGACCAATAAATGAGCGATATATCAACATTTCAGTTAGTAATTTTGATTGTGATTTTCTTCAAGTTCAATAAATAGTGATCAGTTTTGGGGGGTATTTTCTGGGGAAAAAAATGGGATCCACGCCTGACCCTGCATTATAAGTGGGTTCGCGAGTTATCAGGGCACGAGTTATTGAGGGAGTGGTGTATGTATGATTTTCACATTGAATGTTGCATCTCAGGGAAAACCCCAGAGTTGACAAGAATACATTGTAATACAGTTACACAATGTCAGGTTGATTTGCTGGTAATACTGATAAAGTTTTATTTATACTACATTATTTGTCTTTGAAACAGAACATTTTATTAGTAACATTTTATTTTGAATAAACAGTTTAAAGCTTTTAAGTCACTGTACATCTTCTTAGTCATTGCAAGTTCGACAAAAGCATGCACATGCCAATAGTACATCCATTTGCATTATTTATTTGTTTCATTATGTGCATGTAAGGAGCAGTAGGAAACAATAACATGATAATCCCAGGAATGTTTGCTCTAAATTATGACATATGTTCAACAAAGTCCTATCTTATCCTGTCATTTTAAGCAGTGAAAGATGTACAGCAAAAATAATAATCACGATTTTCAGGGTTCAACATGCACATTATAATAGCAGACAACTGTTCAGTTGATGTTGGAGAGGTTAAGTTTATAATTGTTTTGATTAAATTGCATCATTTCAGTTATGGTAAACATTTAGAAATTTTGATAAACATTGAAGCTATTTTGGGTAATTTATGTCTGTTACTGTGATGTAGGCTGGGATTTTTAACACTTGGAGAAGCTATGCTCCTCCAATAACCAACATCACTTTGAGAGATTGATATCGATGTCTGTTTTGTGACATCTATCATTAAATAGGAGTTCAGATATTGTATTTGAATTGGTAATTATTTTCCTCCAGAGAAAACCTAGATGTCTAAGTCCCATTGTCTTTAAGTGGAATAATTTTTAACTCTATTGTGGAAGCCATGTTCTTCCCATAACCATGCCTCAAGACTGATTTCAGTTACCATGATGTCACTCCTTTGTCATAATCAAAAAGATATTTAGAGTTGTCTAGCTACCTCTTCTCCCTCCCCCCAACCAAAAAACAAATACATTGGTTTTTCTGTCATTATTGACAGTCGAATCCTGGCTGCATTAAAGGATAATATCATTTGACCCATATCTGCTGCAGACCTTTGGTTTTTTATGACATGTCTGCCTGCTAACAACCAGCTGTGCCTGTGTCACATGGCCAAAAAGAAAGCAGTACCAGCTGCTAGGGGGTATTTAAAGCTCACACCGACAAGATACATTGATGAGCTGAACCTTTCCCTCTGATGAGTCACAAGGATAACAAAACTTAACTGGGACCTGATTTCATTGCAGATCAACAGAGTATACAGCAAGATTGGTTCTAGGACTGAAAGTTTCAGTGGGGGTGTGTGTGGGAAATTACTCTCTCCATGTGAGGGCAAATTTTCTAAATATAGGTGGGATTTGATGAAGACATAATGGTTGATTATTTAAGTGATAATCTTTAAGAATTTAGTGGAAATCCAGCAATTGGGCATCATAGAATAGACCCTGAGACAGTGTACCAATATAATGAGGTATATCATATTTGATGTTAGACCTACACAGTGCACTTAACAAATTCTCCCTTTTGAGTAAATTCCATGAGGTTTAAAGACTGTTACAGTAAGCACAAACTTGAAAATGTTGTCAGCACTGTTCCCATCACTTGTATATACAATGTGACCCTGCTATAGCACGTTCTGTTATAACACGAATTCGGATATAACACGGTGGTGGTGTGGCTCCCGAAATTTCATATACATATATTTTTCTCGTACACAAAAGAAAATTTCTTTCCTAAAAGTACGAAAAAAACAAAGAAAGTTTATCATTTTATGGAAGAGTTCGCGTATGAATAATACAAGACGATTGTGGCATGGCTCCTGAGATTTTATAAGCATTTTTCTCTACACAAAAAATAATGTTTTCTTCTTAAAAGTACGAAAAATAATGTGTATAAAGTTTATTCAGGATTCGCGCAGGGCTTCGCCAATATCGCAAATTGCTATTTTTGTTTCCTTATTGGCGCCAAAATATACCATCTGGCAATTTTTTTTATTGGCGACATTGTTGGCTGTTTAAACTTGAATGTACAACCATTGGTTTGGAGTGGAGAAATTAGAGGCCTCATGAAAGGAAGGCGCAAAGTTGACATAAAATGCACCGAAATTTATCTATTGTTACATAAACAGATTCTTTGTCCATATTGACAAACCATCTTAACAGTGCATTGTTATATCCTAATCCGCTTAAGTTGACATCTAGCATGAGTACTGAATGTTTGAGATATCCGTTTTTGTTGTTTTTTTTTTTCAAATTTACATTTCTGGTAGTGGAGATGAACCAGATGAGGCATTATCTCAGAATCTATCTTTCGTCGGATTTTCGGCTGCTCGCTAATAATTAATATATTTACATAGACTCACATTTGTGTGTGGATGGTAAGAAAAATTCCTCTTCTTTTCACTCAGAATTAAATCCTTCAGAACATTCACATTTTCTGTAGTAATCCCTGTCATCAGACCGGAACACCTGTGTCTCTATCATCGATTGACCCTTTCTTTAAATTTTCGACACATGCGTGGAAGGCACCATCACTCCACTACCACAAATGTAAAAGAAAAAACAAAAACAAAAACACAAACAAAAAACAAGCTCTCACTTGTCTATTCAATAGGCAGGGAGGAACAGTAGCTACAGTTGACCATACGATGGCCAATTCATTTGTTTTAAAAAATGTACCAGATAGAAGCTGAAATTTCAAAGAAAACATTACCTTTGAAGCACCGATGGTTATGAAAACGTACTTAGCAAATGAGTAAAAAGTCAGTCTCAATCATGCAATACAATCTTTGATGTTGCCATCACAATAAGAAATGGGCATTTGTTTCGTTCTCCAAAGCTGTCATTTAGCGGTGACATCAATAACGCATGCAAAGAAAGCCGACTACAATCTTCAATAAAAACAAAGAACCTTTCTTCAAAGGAAGTCAGTACTGAACTTAAATAAATGCAATGGAATCTGATGGATTGTTTCATCTTCCAACATTGCTGAACACTTTTACCGTGCCGTGAAAGTTTCCTTTTTACAGGAAAAAAGTTTATGCTTACAAACTCTACCGATGGCGCTTAAAACGCAAACTTTTACTGACTTGGGACGTACTGAAAAGTAAACGTGCTTCATCATTCGTTACGTGATTGTGCTATTTTTTCCACTGAATTTAGATTTATATGACCTGTGATAAAATGATTGAATATTTTAAATGTTCGTGTGCATATTTTCGATGGAATTACTTGTATTGTGGATTCAATGTATGTGATGCGATTCGCGGGTGAGTACATGGTGTTGATACTTTATTCATTGCTATACATTAGACATGTATATATAAACAGCATACATGTATGTGTACCAATGCGTGGTTCTCTGAATAAAGTAAAATATTATGTATGTCTTCTCTGTTTTCACTACAGGTGTATTTCTCATTTAATATGCATCGATTTAAGATGAAAACTGTGCTAATGAAGCACGTATTTTTGCGCCCGCATTTATTACTTACACACCCACACCCCCCGCATTTTTTCGGGTACATGCATCATTTTCTTCAGCTAACTGACCTGGCTGCTATAACACGGTTCGGCCTATAACACGGGTTCTATGGCTCCCAACTACCGTGTTATAGCAGGGTCATACTGTATGTACTTGAATTGTTCAGCTTCCTTTCTCAGTGCTAAGAGTTTTTCCCATTTGGTGGTTCCTTCTTGCTTCCAATATAGTTGTGCCGAAGAAAGACATATAAGATCCTTTTTTGAGACCAGTTTCACATTAAAGTTGAGTTGTAATGAGACAACAGGCATGCCTGGTAGTAGGTTTGAAGAAAATCATTATGTAGAAGGTGGATTTTAGGGGTTGCTTCCCTCTCGGAACATGACACACACATAGAAAATGTTAGTTTTGGAAGTAAGTTTTGACCAAATGAGGTGTGTGCATCATGGAATTGTGTACGCCAAGTTGGATATTAATGTGTATAGACTGGTAATTACATGTACAATATTACCCACTGTGTATATTTTAATTTTATTGAATTGTCATGTTTCATATAGCTTTACTCACTGATTTGACCCACAAACTCAGGCATGTTTGAGTCATAAGCATTATTAACTCGTTTGCCTTCCAGCATGTTCTTCCCCCATGGTTCAGCTATGTTTGAGTATAGAAAGATTGAATCTTTCAATATTGACACATAGTTTAAAGCATTATGAGGATGTTGTCTCTTCATGGCTGTATGTATCTTTCAGCTGAATATATATGTAATAATTGCATCAGTTCCTTTCTTCCCGTCATCCATGTTGATAGAGTATTTTGTTTGTAAGGATATTTAATGGGTTTTTTTCTTCTAAATTTCTATTTTGTCTGTCAAATTTTATATTATATGTTTGGTTGAATAGTGGGGTTTTTGCTGGTTAGCATTTATATTTTATTCTGGATTGACAATCTGCTGTTGTTGTTGTTGTAGTATTTAACACCATTTTTCAGCACAAGATAGGTTATAAATGGCAGCCAGTATAAATGGTGGAGGAAGAACCCGGGAAAACCCCGGAAAGAACCACCAACCCACGAGAAGCTGCTGGCAAGCTTTCTCACATACCCACATTGGCCGAATTCGAGACTCGAACCCATGCAGACAGAGGTGAGATGGCAGTGATCCGTAATGGTGAGCGCTTTAGAGCACTCGGCCACTTGGGGCCTCTTGACAATCTGCTATGAATTAGGAAAGTTATAAATGATGAGAATGGCCCAAGTTTATTGTAATCCTGTGTGATTACTCTTTTAATTGCTAATGGATTTGGTTATCCATAAAGTGGCGCTTAACACAAAATATTTTTGTTTAATATTTGAAGTAGGCCTTTTCTTGTGCATGCATATAAAACATATTACTTATGTTTGGACCATAGTGTGCTAAATGATTCTAGACCATGGTTTAGTGGTATTTCAGCTTATGCTGGGTGTTTAGCTAGAAGATTCTAAGTACTTAACCAGTAGATGATGGTTGTGTTCTACCCAGTTCAGCATCATGTGGACAGATTGGCTACTATTTTGGTGATATATTCTTGCTTTCATGGGACTGAGACTCCATCTGAGTTCTTTAGCAAATGAAAAAGACTGTCATTATTGGATTTTTTCTTCTTTTTACACCCTTTTAAAGTACATAAGGATGTCTGTTCTTACCTGTTGTGTGAACATAATATTTTCATGTGAACAGTAAAATTTTTATGGCAGTTATTTGAAGAATTATTTCATATACGGACAGAATAATCTAATGCTTGTTATGTGTAGAAAGTAATCTTACATATGAACAAGATAAATATCATATTGTTGAATCGGCAGCATGTAGACATTCAGTTAGAAGAGCAGAAAAATCAAGCACTCACATGTGGAAAAGTATTTAATACCCATGTGAAATCTTTACTTGTCACCTGACTAGCAATATATCGTGCATGTGTAGGCCATTAGTTAAAATTTATAGTGCATGTGTAGGCCATAAGTAGATATAATTGTTTAGTTGAAATTGTGTCAGATCAACATTTCATGCAACAGTTGATGCATTCTGAATCTCACTGAGTATGCATTTTATATTCTGTAAAATAAATTTGTTATTTGAATAACAAGTGTTTCATCACTTTCACTGGCCCAGTCCTGCTACATCAAAATCTGTGTGCACTTGTTAAGGCATGAGCATGTATTATGTCACTCATAGTATATTCTGTTGATCAGAACACACTTGGAATTTGTACCAAAATTACATTTCAGTTTAAATAGGTTACCAGTCTGTTGAAATACCAATCTTGACAAGTTAAATAGGTTACCAATCTGTTGAAATACCAATCTTGACAAGTTAAATAGGTTACCAGTCTGTTGAAATACCAATCTTGACAAGTTTTACTCTTTATGAGCATGATCTACAAAATGGATAAAAAAATAATTACTTATGAACAAGATTAGGTACAGCCTTTTTGGAAAGTCTCTTATTCATGAGAAAAGGATACTTTTAAATTTCATTACATATTGAAAGAATAAATGCATAAAGAAATCATTTGATAAGTCCAACAATGAACATTTCACAAAATGTTATTACTATGGAGACCCATTACATGCTTTGAAACTGGGAACTCATTTGTAACACTGTACTGTATGCAGAAGGCAAGGGAAGTAACTGTTACTAAAATCACCCTTTATGGCAAGAATTTGGAGCATTGATGTTGCACACAATTTTCATATTTAGACTGCCCTCAGTTCTGTGTTTTACAGGTACCAAAGTGAATTACCAGAAATTATCCAAACAAGATCAGAGAAGTATATCACCAGGGATGAACTATGCAAGCTGATGAAATGGAAACTTACAGTATGTATACAGATCTGGAATATTCTTTTTATGAAAATGATGTTTCAGGGGTTTTCTTCGTTGTTATAAGAAGAAGATTAAGATGAATTTTTGCATAACGTTTTTTTAAAGGTGGTGTAAAGAGCAAAACTGTAACCTTTGCAGAACCTTGTATTGTGACATAATTCGTAACACAGTAATCATTAGGATTGAATTGCTTTACTTGACATTATAATGAGGTACTTTATCTACATATAATTTTACTAGAGTATGCTTAATCCATCGCAGAGATTGCACTAGGCTTCGCCAGTGTTGCAAATTGCAATCTTATTTTTTCCTTATTGGTGACAAAATATACCATCTGGCGATCTTTTTGGTGACAACATTTTTGGCTGTTAAAAATTGTATATACAGTCTTGGATTTGGAGTTGAGAAATTCAAAGGCTCCATGACAGGAAGCCACAAACTTGGATATAAAATTGCACTGGAATCTATTTTTACATAAACAGATCCTTTGTTATAGTGACAAACCACCATAACACGGCATTGTTATATCATAATCTAATCCGCTTATACTAATGTCTGGCCTTAGTACTCTGTGCTGTAATATAACCCAGATAGTCATGCCACCTGAATAGCTACAATCAACAACCTCTGAAATCGGGAACGGGAATGATTACAATCTACAGACGATAGAAATTTTGTTCCTTTTTGAAAAATGTACCAGAAAAATAGTTTGCTGAAACTTCAAAGAAAACTGATTACCTTTGAAGCATTGATTGTTCTTCTTATATACTATGCAAACGAAAAAATTCAATCTCTGTCAGTGTTTTACAATTATTTGATTTTGCCGCAGCAATAACAAATGGGCATTTGTTTGGTTCTTCAAAGAGCACCTTTAGCAATGCCTTCATTAACACATGAACCTTCATCAAAGCAGGGTTCCCGCACAAGTCTGGAATTCTGGATAGTCTTAAGTTTGAAAATTGCTTTTCCAGGCCTTAAAAAGTCTGGAAAAAGTCTTAAATTTTCGTTGTTCCGAAAACATGACTGCTCTTGTCAGAGCTCTTCAGGCATTACTGTAGAACACAACATCTTAAGGCGAGTATAGCTGATAAATTTGCGGGAGAAGGCCCCGCAATTTTGACTTGTGTTTGCTGACTCATTGAGGGTTAATCTACCTTTTCGTTTCATGGATTATTTCAGTAATTTAAGTTCTGTGTTGTGCTGGTGAGTATTCATTTTAATTTCATTGGATCTAATTTGATTTGACATTCTTGGACCGATCTTTTGCTACCAAGAACAGTAACTCTTCCTGGCACTTGGGTCCATAAAAATGTAAATAAAATGGCAATAATATGGCATAAATTGATTTCATAAACACACAAGAACATATTTTATGACAAAGCAAACATTTATACCAAGGAATCAGATGATACGTGTTTTTATTTATTATACTAAATGTATTAAAAACGTTGGGTACTTTTTATTTTGTGTAATGTATTATCGAGGTTAGACTCAGACTTGTATTTACAAATGACGCGTGATATCTAGAGGCATTGGTAGGCCTATTTAGTTTAAAATTTTACTGTTTACTATATGCAAAAAGAGGTAAAATTTAAATTATTTTGAAGAAAAGAAAACCAATTCATGACATATATTGTGAATATCACTCTATTCTGAATATTGACATTATAAAGAACAAACAGTCGATCTGTACATATCACTTTATTTCAAAAATAAATTAATCATAAATATTTCGTGAGAAGTCTGTACCAGTTCCTTCTCTCGCACTCTCTGATTTCACAATTTAATACTACTTCTTGAACTGTATGATATTGCTCAAAATTGATCAGAATTATTAAGAAAGTACAAAAAATTGGCACAAAATTCAATGTTGCAACATACACAAATTACACCATAGAAATGCAGATTTACTGTAATAATAAATTAGTGGAAAACCTGTACAGTATGAAAGAGTGAACAATGAATTTTTCAAGAATTTTGTCCATGTGACTGACATCTTTTGTAGAATTGTGGAATTATTCAGTGTAAGTTATTTTTCAGTTTGTTTATTCTTTGTCATTATTTTTAAAGATATAAAAATTGACCAAAACTATCTTATAATAATTTAATTCTAAAGTGGCAATTTCTGTTACTAAATTGTGATTTGAGATCAACATATATGAGTACAAGAATATTGTAATGATTATGTACTGTTTTAAGAGTAAGATGTAATTTCAACTTTATGACTCACCATTAGGGTATTTTATGAAAAAAATGATTGTGGGAAGTCACTTAAACAAGGCACAGAAAGGTGTTAAGAAATTCCAGAAACAATGAAAAGTAAATTTATTATTAAAGCTGAATGTTCACAAAATATTTCTATATTACCATATGCAAGAAATATGCAAATTTCAGCTTGAAATAACTACGAGGTTAAGATTTTGCAAAAAGTGACCAAAGACCAATATTAAAATGGTGGATGGTACATGTGTTTGGATACATGATGTGAATTTATTTGAAACAATATCATAAAGATGAGTTCAGTTTTGAATTCTCTAAACATGAATTATGCATAAAACATTAAATTTTAAGAGCTACATATAATTTCAACATGTGTATGACTAAAGAGTACAGTATTTCATACAGACATGGTGGGGGGGCCACTTGATAAAAATGCACAGAAAGGCTTCTGAAGTACCTGGAACACAGGAAGTCTATTTATTCTTATAGCTGAATGTTCACCCAACATTTCCATATACCCATATGTAAGAAATATACAGATGTCAGCTTGGAATAACATGAGGTCAAGATTTTGCAAGTGACCAAGAAAAATATTTAAAATGGTGGAGAGTGTATGTGTTTCACTGCTTCCTGAGAATTTACTGGAAAAGATACAAAGATGAGTTTAGTTTTAGATTCAGCACACTTGAATTATGCAGGAAACATTCCATTTTTTTTTATTCTAAAATTCTGAAAATTTTATTCCCTCTTGCTATCATTACCAATTAGGTTAATAAACTTGTCACATAGTTAGGTCTGGATATTTTTACTTTTTGGTCTGGAAAAAAGTCTGGAAAAGGCCTTAAATTTTGTTCTAACTTTGTGGCAGGAACCTTGTCAAAGCAAGCAGAAGACTTTTGATCAAAGAAAGTCTGCAACAACCTTAAATAAAAGCGTTGCTTCATTTTTTTGTGGTGATTGGAACATATTTATTGTGCCATGAAAGTTTCCTGTTTGCAGAAAAAAAGTTCATACTTATGATCGCTACAAATGGTGGTTTAAAACCCCAATTAAAGTTCCAATATTTTGAAACAGTAGATATCTGGTCGTTGAGTTAAATGAAGGTGGGACATCTCTCAAAAATGTTAAACTTTTTAATTTGTTCACATGTTTTCATTTCCCTATGAATAGCCTCATCCCCTTGGTAGACTTGGCATCATGATAGTTGTCTCTGGCTGACCAAAATCTAGGCCAGTTTAAGTACATGTACATGTAACATAACAACTATACGGCCATGTGCTACTAGGATAATAAATGTTAGAGTGAATTATTTCAGGAAATGTGTTTGTTCACAATGGGATATCAATCTAGCAAGGACTACTGTTTATATATATACGTTTTACTTATGTTTTCTAACGGGATTTGACTGATACATGGATTTTTCATATGCATGTATATTAAACATGTTGTGGACTGTACTACACAAATGTAAGTTGTCATTATACAAGTGTATTTCAAACTAGTCTTCATTTAATCAAAAAATGTCACATATGCGAAATTTCAATTTATTTGCAGCCCCCCCCCCTCTAAACATCCACTTATGTCAACAATATTACCTTGGTCCCAGTGATGTTGAGATAAATGGATAGTACTCTATTATGAAAATGGCAACATTTTTTTGAAAACTGGCAACAAAATATTGAGGTTGGCAATGTTTTTGGCGACAACTTTTTTAAAGCTAGCACCATCCATGCATCCACACCTTCTTAGACTTCCCCTCACCTTTCCGGGTAAAGTAAAACAGAAGAAGAAAAAAAAAAGTTTATAAATCTGTTTCATAACAATAAATTTTTGAATATTAAAAACTTATTGAAGACATGAATGAAGTTCAGGAGAGAAGAATGCTGAGAAAAGTTTCCGTACATGACAGGTAGATTGATGATGCTAGCTTTAACATTTCCTATGCATGTTGCTTTCATTCATTCATTCATTCAGTGGTTTGAGATTCTGCCTTGGATGTGGGAGGTCGAGGGTGTGAACCCCACCCAAGTCATACCAAAGACTGATAAAAATGGTACTAGCAGCTGCCTCGCATGACACTCAGCATTAAGAGGTTAGTGCTAGGACTGGTCAGCCTGGTGTCAGGATAATGTGACTGGGTGGAAAATCATGCTACATGTCTGTGGCATGATGCCCCCAGTGCTAGACATCACTATAAACTGTCACACTGCAGACTTCAGAGAGATATAACTGAAAAATTGTTAAAGCTATGTTAAAAATTCAAATCTCTCACACACACACACACACGCACACACACACACACATTCATTCATTGTTACTTCTGTGCACCACAAGAAATGTTGAAATACCATATAGTGTTACCCTTTTTCCATCAATTCTTCTGGCATAAGTTGGTAAAGTTAGGTCAATTTCTTCAGATTTGGGGCAGCAGGGTTGAGCTACAGTGTGTGTTCATACAAACATTGAGTTTCTATTGGCCTTTTTATATGCCTTGCATAATTTAGAGTATATTATGTTGTGATGTTGTCCAGCCATCTGTCTGTTACCAGTTTCATTTCTGCACAATAACTTATGTTCTCCAACATCGATAATTACAAGAGTTTCTGGGTGGATTGCACTTGGGAATCAGATGCCTGTTGATTTCAGGGTCAGAAGGTAAAAGGACAAGGTCACTGACTGAAAAAAGAAAAATTGTTTCCACACAATGGCATTTGTTTGCACCAAGCTTTGTTGATGACTTGCACATTTGGTAAGGAAGAAGCCTATTAATTTGATATTTGAAAGGTCAGAGGTGAAAATCACTGTAACTAACTGAAAGAAGAAAAGTAGTTTTTATACAAAAATGTTGGTTCTCAGCTCTGTACCTTTGCCAAAGTTTGTTGATGACTTAAATACTGAGTAAGAAAGAAGCCTATCGATTTTGGTGTCAGCAGTTCAAGGTCATTGTGACTTAAAGCTTTTATGCAAACTG
The DNA here is from genome assembly GCA_016617855.1 of Megalonaias nervosa. Lineage (NCBI taxonomy): Eukaryota > Metazoa > Mollusca > Bivalvia > Unionida > Unionidae > Megalonaias > Megalonaias nervosa. Next base: position 2,623 of record JAECUM010007645.1, on the reverse strand, counting down.
ATATTTCATAAAGTTGAGACACCACATTTCTTAGAACCCTTGATTATTACCTTGACATGAAAGCAAAATACACATAAATGGCTGACATTATCCCAGGGGTCAAAATCGGTGAGAGTGCATGGATATGTGTTTTCAAACATACTGCAGCTTACTTTTTTCATCCTTTTCAGAGGGGAAAGTTTCGTCCCAGATTGACAGAACTTGTTCAGACCAACACAGATTCAGAAGTTGAGGAAGCTAGTAAAAAAGCCTTTAAGAAACTTCCCAACCTGGACAAGGCAATTAATGACTTGACAGTGCTAAAGGCAGTAGGACCTGCAACAGCTTCTGGTAATTTACCAACTTGGATAAGGCAATTTATGACTTGACAGTGCTAAAGGCAGTAGGACATGCAGCAGCATATGGTAATGTCCCAGCCTGGACAGGGCAATTCAATACTTGACTGTACTACAGGCAGAGATGCTGCCAGGGCATGCAGGTGTGCCAATCATGCAAAATTTTTACAGTTATGCACACCTAGAAAACAGTTTTGAGCAATACCTCCCACAAATTAGTTTTAAAGTCATGCATATACAAACAGACTCTGTGCAGTATGCCATTGTTTTTTGTGACTGTTAACCCTTAAAGTGCTTGTCATGACATGAGTTGCACTGCCAGTAGAGGTCTCCTTGCACATGTCAGGTAGGTAACTGTTGACACATCAATGTTCTTTGGCATGACATTAATGGTTGTTAAAATAAATTTGATTGGCACATTGGGCCCTGGAACAAGCTTTCAGTCATAGTTTAAACTTTACATCAAAAAAGTGTTTAAAGTATGGACTACATAGGTAACCTCAGAAAGCTGATTCTCAACATGGTCCATCTTAAGATGACAATTCCGTTTGGCAAATACTAGCTGATGAGGCAATGATGACAATGATTTTTAAAGTTTTGAAGTATACAAGACCCAAAAATGATGTTGCATATGAGTTTGATGTCCATGCTGGATGGACAAAAACAGAATGCCTGTCACACACACACACACCATAATGATATTCTGAAATTAAATGTTGTAAAGGTAGAAAGCAAAACCTAGCTAAAATACAGACGGTTTAAAAGTAGAGTGCAATTTTCATTTTGTTTCTCAAACAAATTTAGTTTATAGGGATCTTGTAATTTAAAACTATACAGTCCTATTAGGGTTAAAGTAAATTGAATAAATAAGAACCTGAAATGAAATTAAAAATGAAGGATATTTATTCATCATAATGCCTCTGGTTGAACAAGCAGAATTATGGCATTGATGGACCTAAAACTCTAGTACAGCATTATGGAACGGGTAAGATACCTGGCATTAGTAGTCAACAAAGCACTGATTCAAGAAAGTGAAATGTTGTCAGAGCTTATGTTAGTAAAAATTAATATTTTTGAGCAGAGATTTCAAGAGACAGCACCTCTGATCGGTGGAAAACTGTAAATAACAACCGTAAAGAACAGTTTCCCAACTTGTTCAAGCTGGCTAAGCTAGCTATGTATATGCTCCTTCAGAGAACAGACTGTGATAAGGGGTTCTCTGCATAAAACTGTACCTATACATATATAAGGAACAGATTAAGCTCAGATCAATACTTATACAACTAGCAGTGACATCTTTAAACGACTTTGATTCAGTAGCGCTCTACCAGAGTGGAGCATGAAGGAAGAAAGATGGATAATGAAGTGTTACATTAATATTAAACTATGGCCATTTCCTCCTCTCCCTCTTTTTATTTCTAATCCCCCTTATTTTGATGGAGTGGGGTTGGGAAAACTGCCTACTTTTAGATCAGATCCTGGCAATCTTTATAAAGGCACTAGAACCTGCAATAGCATCTGGTAATGTGGTCAAACAGTTAACACAAAAAAAAAGCATCTTCAGAGTGGGTTAGCATAAATAAATGGTTTCAGAATTTTTCTAGAGTGAATTTCATAGTTTCCATTATAGATTTAAAACCCACTATAAAAATATACATCCAGAAAACATAGTGGAAAACTTCAGCTATTTCATTTCATAATAAACTGCAAACAAACAAAGACTTTGCGATTGGTATTCCTGTTTTTGATCAGTTTGTATGGACAAGGTTATGTGTTGACTTCACATTGGTCATACACTTCTAATGGCTTTTTAAACTCAGCCAGAGTGCATCCTCTGTCAGAAAGCTTTTAATGTCCATTTTTTGATGAAATGCATCACTTTTACTAATTCAAGGCAAATATATTTTAAGGTATTGTCCCATGTGGAACTTGGTGAAGAAAAGCAGTTAGATAATGGTTTGGAATTCATGAAAGAAATAAGCTGTTACTGAAAGTTCTGCTTGTATTAATTGTGGTATTTTATTTTTTTATTTTTTTAAATTGTAAACATATTTATTACTGCTTGTAGCATGTCTGTTTCTTAAACATTAAATTTATTTATACTTACATTTTATTTTACACCAATTTGTGCAGCAAAGCATGGCTCTAGTAATCATCATGATTTATGTTGCCTATTCCAAAACATTTTTCCCATTAGATATGGACAAACCCTGCCTGATTAAAGTTGTTAGAATAACTTAAGTCATGTTTATCCCATTCAAGCCCCTACTAATGATTTACATTGACAG
>JAECUM010007644.1:0-46182 GCA_016617855.1 Megalonaias nervosa | reverse complement strand
AAACTGCATTGTAACAAAATTTAACTGAGTAACCTAGATTACATTATTGCAACTGAAAGTTGGTAAAAATGCCTAATCAACTACCCGTAATCAATCTTTTTATATTTTTGTATTTATTTTTTTAAAATACTTTTTAAAAGTTCACAATAATGGCACTGAATGCGTTTGACACAACCCCTGTACCATGTACATGAGGGCAAATGCACAAGTGTCCTCATTTCTTTGTTGCTGATAAAATATTACCGTAACTATTCATACATAACACACTAAAATGCATAAAATTACAGACATGGCTCAATTATAGTCAGTATATGAACTAAACCCCTCTTTCCAACCGAATCAACACAAACATGAGTGCATCTCTTTTTAGAAGGAGGGTTTTTCATAATGTAAACACTCACTTCATATAGCTTCATTACAACACTCACTTCATATAGCTTCATTACATTCAATTTATGGTTTATTTATTTGTCTGCGTACTTGTATTAATTTTAGGCATTGATTAAATATTATCTGCTTCGCAGCTCTTTTCCGTATTTTCACAAATACAAATCACGTCAGAAAACAACTTTGACCTTACAACACTTCTCGCGAATTCCACAACATAGTATTGTCTCATACGTTTCTGATCTATATAATTGCATTTTAAAGTTAAATCTTAAATAACATAATACAGTGTGACCCGCTATAACACGGTAGTTGGGAGCCATAGAACCCGACCGTGTTATAGACTGAACCATGTTGTAAGCAACCAGGTCAGTTAGCTGAAGAAAATGATACATGTACCCAAAAAAATGTGTGGGGGGTGGTAGGTAATAAATGCGGGCGCAAAAATACGTGCTTCTTTGGCACAGTTATCATCCTAAATCGATGCATATTAAATGAGAAATACACCTGTAGTGAAAACAGAGAAGGCATATATATTTTGCTTTATTCAGAGAACCAAGCAATGGTACATATACGTGTATACTGTTTATATATACATGTCTAATGAATAAAGTATCAACACCGTATACTCACCCGCGAATCACATCACATACATTGAATCCACAATACAAGTAATTCCATCGAAAATTTGCACACACACACACACACAGATTTAAAATATTCAATAATTTTGTCACAGGTCATATAGGTCTGAATTCAGTGGAAAAAAATAGCACAATCACGTAACGAATGATGAAGCACATTTACTTTTCAGTACGTCCCAAGTCGGTAAAAGTTTGTGTTTTAAGCGCCTTTGGTAGAGTTCGTAAGCATAAACTTTTTTCCTGTAAAAAGGAAACTTTCATGGCACAGTAAAAGTGTTCCCAGTCACTTTGGAAGGTGAAGCAATTCATCAGATTCCATTGCTTTTATTTAAGTTCGGTACTGACTTCCTTTGAAGAAAGGTTCTTTGTTTTTATTGAAGATTGAGTCGGCTTTATTTGCTGAAGGGTGCATGCATTATTGAAGTCACCGCAATAGGAGAGCTTTGGAGAACCAAACAAATGCCCATTTCTTATTGTGGCAGCAACATCAAAAAATTATATTGCATCATTGAGACTGATTTTTTTTTGCATTTACTTAGTACGTTTTCATAACAATCGGTGCTTCAAAGTTAATGTTTTCTTTGAAATTTCAACTACTATTTTATCTGGGTGCATTTTTTAAAAAAATGAATTGACCATCATATGGTCAATTGTAGTTACTGTTCCTCTCTGCCTATTGAATAGAAAAGTGGGAGCTTGTTTTCTTGTTTTGTTTTCTTTTTTGTATTTTTACATTTTTGGACTGGAGTGATGCTGCCTTCCACGCATGCATCAGAAATTTAAAGAAAGGGTCAATCGATGATAGAGATACAGGAGTTCTGATCTGATGAGAGGGATTACTACAGAAAATGCGAATGTTCTGAAGGATTTAATTCTGAGTGAAAAGAAGAGGAATTTTTTCTTACCATCCACGTACAGATGTCAGTCTATGTAAATGTATTAATGACTACCGAGCGGCTGAAAATCTGACGAAAGATATATTATGAGATAATACCTCATCCGGTTGATCTTTGCTACCAGAAATGTTAATTTGAAAAAAGTGGACATCTCAAAACATACAGTATTCATGCTAGATGTCAACATAAGCTGATTATGATATAACAATGCACTGTTAAGATGGTTTGTCAATATGGACAAAGAATTTGTTTATGTAACAATAGATAAATTTCAGTACATTTTGTATCAACTTTGCAGCTTCCTTTCATGAGGCCTCTGACTTTCTCTACTTCAAACCAATGTTTGTATATGCAAGTGCAAACAGCCAAGAATGCCGCCAATTAAAAAAATCACCAGATGGTATATTTTGCCGCCAATAAGGAAACAAAATCGCAATTTGTGACATTGGCAAAGCACTGCGCGATTTCTGAATAAACTTTTAACACGTTATTTGTCATACTTTTAAGAAGAAAACTATTTTTTCGTGTATGAGAAAAATGCACATAAAATTTCAGGAGCCACGCCACGATCATCTTGTATTATTCATATGTGATCTCTTTCCTAAAATGATCATAAACTATTTTTGGTTTTTTTTGTACTTTTAAGAAAGAAATTTTTTTTGTGTACAAGAAAAATACATGTATATGAAATTTTGGGAGCCACACCACAACTGTGTTATATCCAAATTTGTGTTATAACGGAGCGTGCTATAGCAGGGTCACACTGTACCTAGGCTTTGCATTCTATGAACTGTATATTTTTCTATATATTTGCTTGATGATTTATGAAAACAGACAAGATAATAAACTGGTACTTCCCAGACATAACGATGTACGCTATTTTTTCCCCGTTACTGATACACTTACAGTTTCAAACTAATTTTATGATGAAAAAGTGTACAAGAGGCAGTTAAAATATCCAGATCACAGATTTTATTCTTAAAACACAAATTGCTATATACATACTATTGTGAAAGTTTCGAAACACAAGTTTGCATGTTTTTATCATCGAAGGATAACATGCGTAAATCGGGTAGTGATAGGGGTCTTAGTTGCCAACTTGGGAAATGGGTAATGGTCAATCAGCTATCAAAACACATGCCTGTAAATGTGCAAGAGGTTGTTTGTCAGTGTAATTGATATCAAAACTAGGCCTAGCTACTGATAGCTTGAAGAATACCTGGTACCTTTCGCTACAACACAATACTAGAATAAACCTGCCTAAGGTGAGGGGGCATCTCAAAAGGTATAATTTGTCAATGTACCTCTAAAAAAAATTGCAGGGCAAAGTTGTTTTCGCTTTCCTAACAGAAGAAGGTGAAGTTTATATCTTTTAGGTGACTTAATCGCCCACTTTGCGTGGTAGCATGACCCCTGCTACAGGTACTTCAGGTTCTACTTCAGGTTAGTTACTTCTGCTACAGGTTAGTTACTTCTGCTACAGGTTAGTTATTCTTTTCCAGGTTAATTACTTCTGCTACAGGTTAGTTATTCTGCTACAGGTTAGTTACTTCTGCTACAGGTTAGTTATTCTGTTCCAGGTTAATTACTTCTGCTACAGGTTAGTTATTCTGCTACAGGTTGGTTACTTCTGCTACAGGTTAGTTCTACTACAGGTACTCCAGGTTGGTTCTTCTCCAGGTTCTATAACTCCAGGTTAGTTACTTCTACTACATGTTAGTTACTTCTACTACAGGATTGTTACTTCTTCTCAGGTTTAGTTTTTCAGAGAAATGCAATGAGTAATAATGCAATCAGACTTGAAATGTTACAGTACTTCCAAGTTCAGGACAGCCTTCATTTAGAATTCAGTGTTTCCAGATGCATTGCAGTAAAAACTGTCATGAGTGACCTCTGCTATGAGTGACCACCTGTCATTTCCGACCACAATCGTAATGCACTGATCAATTTTATTATATAAATGCTCTGTCATGAGTGACCACCTACTGAACGTGACCAGCGACCGCGATGTCTTGGCAGAATATGCATTTCGACATTGCTATGAACGACCGCATAACAAACACGAGGATAAACTCCACCGACCTTTATTTAATCCCTGTAAGAATGACCGCTCAAACTGTTCTAAATAGAAACAAAAAAAAATAAAAAAGTAGGCTGGCTATCGATGTCTGAATATTTAGCTATGCTTATAGTGTTTTATAGTTTTTGTCATAAACCAGACTAAAGTATATGTAGAGTATGTCCTAGTCTGGTTCCCTGCTTCGTATGCTCCCTGCGTTGTTCTCCACTATTCATATAGGGGTGAGCAACACAGGGAGCATACAAAGTAGGGAACCAGACTAATTATTCCCACACTTAGCCTGCTTCCTGGCCTTAATCGCAGGATCCGACATCCATGTGAACGACCGTATTGCGAGAACAGACGGACACCACTGACCTATATGTAATCAACTGTTACAACGACAGCTTGATTAGTAATGATTGTTCTGATCAAAAACTAGCATAAAAGGAATATTAAAAAAAAAAGGATTGTTGCTACCGGTGACGGATGCTACAGTCCATACAAGACTGCTATGAGAGACCACCTGTCTTGAGAGACCGCTTTTTGTTGGCAGAAGGGGCGGTCTCTCTTAACAGGTTTTACTGTACTTCAGTATTTTTTATTAAGTATGGTTTTGGTTCACAACATAAACCTTCCTTCCCTTATTTGCAATTTGGTGTTGATAATCAATAGGGTGAAATGATTATTGATATATTGAGGTATCAATAATTTTTTCATTTTGATACTCATATCAATACAAGAGATGAAGAATCAGTACAAAACGATGCCAATTAACCTCTATAAGTTAATCTTTTTTGCCTTTTTATTCTTTAAACTGAGAATTAATGTGAGACATTAGCAAGTTTTTGCACTTATTTTCAGTAACAAACAAAAACCTATTGACAACATCCACTTGCCTTCTACAAATTATCAAATACAAGGTGACTCCCCCTGCGTGATTTGAAAACTGCACCCACCCCAGGCAATTCCATGATGATTATTCTGTCCTGTCAGCATGATCAATCACTGGTAACATATATCAATGAAAGAACCTGTTCCATATTTGTTTACGATGTATGATCTAAGTACTTTACCAATCATTTAATAATGCAATTTATGTGAAGTTTCCCTTTTGACTCACGTCTTGTTTGCTTGTACTTAATATGATTGCTGCTCTTCCTGTGTGTCAGACAGTGAAATATGTTACATACAGTTGTGATTGGTGATTATTGTTTATTCAAGTCCAGAATATAGCATAAACTGCCAGTCAGAACTATCTATAGCTTATCCACACTGTGGCACTCCAGAAGTATGGGCATTCAAACTCAATCTAAATAGATACAAAGCAACAGAGAAACTATTAAATGATCTGTAAATGATTATCCCTTCTAAACATTTTGTCCATCTATATATGGAACTCTTAACACATATTTATCTTTATCCCAAATGCATCAGAATTATAACTTGTGTGTTGAAGAAAGAATCAAGCAAGATGTTTACTGTGAGGAAATTTCACACAGCTGATCTCAGCCTACTTGATACAGTGGTGGACCTGTTGCAATGCCAGTTTATTGGGTTGGGAAGCACACTTACTACTGGACTTTGTGATGGTCATCAGCAAGTGGATGCTTCATATCAGATCATGGAATGAAAGCCATTTTCAATGTTTCCAACACTTGGGTGGAACGCATCTATGGAAACATGGTCCTGGGGATGTGGGACAATTCAGTAGTTGTGATGGACTTTGGCAAAGTGGGTGAATTGTCACCAGACCATTTGCCTCACAGTATAGGAATACCTTCATTGGTGCTCCCAAAATCAGGTAGTATTCAAATCTGACACATTTATGAAAGGCTTAATCTACTGGTTAACTCATTATCAAAGAGAGGACAACTGCTTTATATAGAATTGCCCCTCCTTAAACTTTATTTTGGGTCTGTGCCCTTTAGGGCTATCTGATACTTGACCTTTGTTTTTTTTTCCAACCCCAGAAGCATGTGTTCTTTGTCAGCTGGGAGGTAAAGTGGTCATGCACCTTCCTTCCATCAGATTTGATTATGAAAATAATTAAGAAATGAAAGGCACAGATTGTAACTTAAGTTCTGACTGCCCCATTAAGATGAACATCCAGGATTAGTTATGTGCTAGATTTACCAAAAGATGTATCCAGACAAATCCAGACAAGTCATAATGACAGCCACTCCACTCAAGCAGTTGTGATCACTACTGTACCATACATGCCCAGAGAAACTCCTTCATCACACTTTCAGGGATGTCCTGATTTAAAAGATTCAGTTGTGGAGAGGACTGCAGAAGCTAATGATCTTCCTCTTTGAGGACATACGAGGGGAGATCCTGTATTGTCAATGACCAATGTGACATAAGTGATGTCACATTACTCTAAACATCAATTCAACAACAGTGGACTTCTTTCTCTTTCTTTTTAAAGACAAGAGGTTATTTCCTATCACAAACAGGAGATACTGTTCCATTATTTTAGACACAATCATACTTCATGGAAGAGATGATTTTGGCTGCACAAGCAATTCGCTGACTTGTGGTCTAATTTTGTCATATATCTGGACCACAATCACTCACACCATCTTCCACTTCACTGCAAGACTTGCACTTATGATATAGCTTGCTTCATCATGCAGAGTGAGTGAGCTACATACGATATCGTTTGATTAAAATTACATGCAGTTGTATTCTGTTGGTTCAGCCATTCTTAGGACACAACCTAGTTTCCTTTCAAAGAACAGGTTGCAATCACTAGTCAACCAACAAATAACTATTTATTCCCCTTTCTTAATCGATCTGTTAAGAGAACCATATTTACAGGATCCTATATATTTGCACAGATGCTACCTGTTATGCATGGACAATATCAAGATTAACTTTAGAAAACTATTCCTACTGCAGAAGGCAGGAAAGCGTGACATAACCCTACAAGTACTGGCTGTTTGGCTAAATTGAGTATTAAATCAGTGTATGCTGAACTCGTGAAATACAAGCTACTTCCATGAGCCTGTCCTTGACTGTAATATCTCAGTTTTGGACATAGTGAAATAAGCTGACTGGCACACCCAGTCTGTCTTCTCTAGCTTCCATTTGCATGACATTACCTCAAGGAGAGAACTGAATCAAGTTGGGTTAGGGGTGACTGCACAGACAGTGACCACACCCCCATTCACAACCATAGACCCAGTAATGAATTTGCCCTTTTGCTGGATTTGCCTGGGAATCTTTTGATGGTGAGTAAATAACCAAGTGCAGAATCTTACATGGATCTCCCATACATGTGTATAAATAAATTGTCTCTCATTGTGCAAAATTTTTATTCGAAGTAGACCCTTTTAGTAGAGCAATCATGCTCCTACTGGGTGACACACATGTAGGAGTAGATGCTCAGCTTTTCCTATTCTTTTGACCTATTCTTCAATTACAGTGTGATGAGGTAATCTATTTAATGGAGCTAAGGAAACAAGTTTGTAGCAAATTATGTTTCTTCAATACTTACTTGATAACATTAAAAATTATCCCTCCCACACTTCCCTGCAATGAGAGCATCCTTTAAGGTTTTGCTCAATAAAAATTGGTTACATCGAGGTATAGCAGTAACCATGTAGTGGTACAAAAGGGGTGTCAAACTGAAAGAGTTATTTCTCTTTGTCCATGTATTACAGAGACAAAAAGTTGTTCATCTTTCTGGGAGGGCTGAACTCTGAGGTAGCAGAGAAAGCTACCCTAATGTAATTTGATAATAATGTGTTCACGTAAGTAATATTAGAGAAACATAAAAAAATGTGCTTTTTTATTTTTTTTCAGAATCATAATTCCAGTTTGAAAACAAGTTGTACAAAACTTCAATCTGAGTATTTTTCGATATAATGATTGCTGTAAGAGATATCATAATTAGAAGAAGTCTGTTCTAGAAAATGATAATGATGTATGAGTATTTATATTGATTCCTGTGGGTTGTCCCCATAGGTTTGAAGCAAAAATCTGTTAAAAGTTTCAACGTCCTAAATCCTTATGGTGTGTACTTCTTGTGAGATTTGTGTTTATTTGTGACTTCATCAGATTGTGGACTGTTTCTGAAATAAGCATGTAAGCATGTCTGCATGGTCGATAGAATCTAAAATGAACTAATCAAATGATGTTTTCTAAACTTCCTGTGCATTTGCCTGCATGAAAGTTAACATGTCTCTATTGCTATTTTGCAAGTTCATTTCAGTAAAAAACCACAATAAATGCTTCTTTCATTTCAAATCATTAATTTCAGGGCATGTTTAGGAAATCTATCAGATTGACAGATGGGTTAGTGAATTTTGATGTCTGACCTGTCTGGCTATCAGAATTTTCCCAAAACATTTGAAAACTTTTGTCATGAAAATATCTGGTTGCATAAGAATAATTTTCAAACCTTGTATAGAAAAAAGATTGTTAGAAATTAAAAAGTGTATAAAAAATTTGTTATGGATTTTTTTATTTTATGGTTTAGCAACACAACCAAGTTACTTACTGCTGAGGTAATTAGAGTAAAGTACCCAGCCAAAGAACACATACTTGTAGCTAATCAGGGTTGATCTGATGGTAGGATTTAAACTTGTAACGGTTTGATCAAGAGTTTGTGATGCTTACCACACAGTCACCACAGCTCCAGAAAATGTGTAAAGAAAGCATGGGTAATACCAGTTAAATAAATTTTGAATTGCAGCTAAATTTTGTTGTGCATTTAATTTCAATTAAATATGTCTTCTTGGTGATCAAAGACAGTAAACCATTACAGTAAAATATAATTTATCACAAACCATCATTACACATAGATTTTATTCAGAGAATTGGTTGTCCAGATAACTGATACATTTATTTAGAATTGTGTGTGTCTAGTGGTTTGATAATTAATCAAAATAATTGTTAAGACTGTTTGGAAAAGTCAAATGATGAAGCATTCAGTTATGATTTTCCATAATTGAGGATGAATGATTTAATTTTTTTCTCTCACTATATTCAATGTTTTGGATGAAAATTTCCAGGAAGAGTCAGATATGTGAATAACAGCTTTTAATTCATATAACCTTCTGATTAGTACAACCCAAATGCCAAAACATTACTGACAATAAATGTGCCATTCAGCTTCCTGAGATAGAAGCAGCTGCAATGTCCCCATTCATGCAAAATTGGTGGTGAATCAGTCACATTAAGAGCACTTGGCACATACAAAACGTTGGCCAGATCGTGTAGTTCACCTACAGATTTTGGAGGCCTGATACAAACAGTTCATGTAAAAATTTTAAGTGCCTGATGCATGCATTTCATGTACAGATTTTGGATGCCTGATACATGCAGTTTATGTACAGATTTTGGATGCCTGATGCATGAAGTCAGTAAAATATGAGAACTGAATTTCCAGAGGGGTGTCGGTCTTATTCAGTTCCTACTAGTTTCTCAATGACAGCAAAGAAAACCTGATAAAACATGGATGAAGTTCAATTTTTATGACGCATATGAATGGTAAATCTTTTACAGTTGCCTTATTGGCCATGAGGCATAGGTGGATTCTGTGCTTTCAGTGTTTTTTTAAAAAAAAAGGCATGCAGTTAATTATTTTTCTACTAATGGGGCAATGGTATTCTTAGTTATTTTTATACTAATGGGCAATGGTATTCTTAGGTTATTTTTACACTAATGGGGACAATGGTATTCTGAGGGTTATTTTTCTATTAATGGGGCAGTTGTATTCTTAGGGTTATTTTTATACTAATGGGGACAATGGTATTCTTTGGGTTATTTTTATTCTGATGGGGCAGTGGCATTCTTTTGGTTATTTTTATTCTAATTGGATATTGAGATTCTTAGAGTTGTTTTTATACTAATGGTACAATGGTATTCTTAAAGTTATTCAAAACAAATGGGGGCAGTGGTATTCTTAGAGTTATTTTTATACTAATTGGGGCAGTGGCATTCTTTTGGTTATTTTTATTCTAATGGGACACTGTAATTCTTAGAGTTGTTTTTATACTAATGGTGACAATGGTATTCTTAGAGTTATTCAAAACAAATGGGGGCAGTGGTATTCTTAGAGTTAATTTTATTAAAGAAACAACAAGACTAACTTCATTCTGAGGTAAAAAGAACAGGAAGCTTTTTATTACGTACTTAAGTGTGAAATATAGAGACATATTGACAAAATAATGTCCATATTTTCACATGTGAAAAATATATCCTTATATTTCACATGTGAAAAATATATCCTTGTATTTTCTCATGTGAAAATGTAAGATTTCCCTTCATGCAGTGTGATGCTTTACAGTGTGTGACTACAAAATTTGTATTTGCAGTAACAAAAAGAAGAAATGGCAATTGATCTTTAATAAAGAAACTTTACCAGACACCATTCACATCTCTCTGAAGTTATTTCCCCTTCCTTGACAGTGGTGACAGACTGCTGTGATGCATTGCTGAATCGGATTTGCATTGTTTTCACATAGGGTCAGATAGTTTACGAAATGACATAACTGTACAGGTTACATCAATCTAATCCTACCACTTTCTTAAGTTATGTATATTTATATGATCACGCTATGAAAGAGGTGAAAAGGTGGCATGTTGTGCCAGAGTAAATTTAATCTCCTAAACATTGATTTTGGACGAAGTTTGGTATGCAATAAAAAAATTTTTTTCTTATGTTAATACTGGATATATTTCATCTTTTGGTACCAGAAACTATATATTTTAATTTGTGGCTTGGCCACATGTTAAAATATGTTTTTGGTACCACACAATGACATATATCTGGTATTAATGTGGGAAACGAAAATATCCTCATTATAATTTTTGGAGTTGTTAGATAACTTGGTACTGAAGATGTATGTATATTACTAATGACACTTTTTTATTTTTCATAGTGTGTTCCTTCAGTATTTGTGTTGTACAGTACTCCCATTGTAGCAACTTACAGGGTGCACTGTAACACCTTTAGTGCGGTGACATTTTCTGTTAAAATAGATGTACCCTCATGAGAGGAGATGGAGCATTATACACTATGAAAAATGTAGCAATGGTTTTGCAAGTGTAGACCAGAAAATGAACACCAGTAGCAGAAAAAATATCTCTTAATCTGAGTTATATTTTATGTAAGAATAGTCATTTGTTTTGCAGGAGATTTATTTGATATGTTGTTGCCGATGTTGTGTATATATCAAGAATATGTACGGAACCACCACTACAGCCTTCAAGTCCTTGCAGAGTACAAACAGCGACCTGAATTCAACAATTTGCTCAAACGTTATGAAGAAAAGCCAGCTTGTGAGAACAGAACACTGGAAACATTTCTTACATATCCTATGCACCAGGTGAGAGCTACTTGTAAGCTAGGGCAGATCATGTAGATTTGGGAGCTCCTTTTTTTGTCCATGCCTTATTGAAGATGTTTATGTCTATCCACAGACCTTTGATAACTAGAGTAGCTCAGAAACTGAAAAGAGCAGAGCAGCTTTCACACAGTTTTTTAAACAGGGCTTGGATTGAACCCATACTCTCAAAGAAGGCTAGTGAACAGTCATTCACTCGAAAAATATGAGTTTATTTTTCATTGTGCCAGTTGAAATTTAAGCGCTGGCATATTTATAGGAATGCTGAAACATCTCAGTCAATACATTATCTAAGGATATTTACATTAGTTAATTACTCACTGCAACCTCTAGATCCTACCATCCCTGAAAGACACACGGTACTAATTGTATGGAAAAATGGGAACCAGCCTGGAAATGGGTGAACATAAAATAGAGTATATATGGCTTTGGCTGGTCAGGATTGGTTAATAATGTAAGTTAGTTTTTAGGAAAAAAATTCTTTTTGGAGCTTATCCTAGTTGTAACTAAAAAAATAGAGACATTGTTTTATTGATGGAATTTCAGTCCTTTAACAGTCCTGAGTTTGGAACACTCATTACTGAAATTAGCACCTGACTCTTTGGTGTTTAATTGAAAGCACATGTTTCAAACACATGTTGCGGCTCATATCCATCTTTCTATACAGAAGCTGACATCCAGGTTTCATTTATACTAATAAATATAGGTTTGATCATGAGCACTCAGAAATTTATAGGTTTGATCATAAGCACTCAGAAATTTGAAGTTATTGAATTTATAATGTGGTGTTTGCATAGGTTTAGTATGGAACTGAATTAGTACTGTGAGTCCTGAAAGATAGAGGGAGGTAACTCTTACAGATTAACTCTCCTCATTCCCACAGCTTGTCCACCCTTATCACAAATGTTACCAGTTAAAACTTGCCTGCAAAGAATTCATTGCAGTTTATAATCAGTTTTGATCAGCCAACATTTATTCTAAGTCTTATTGTAATTCAAAAGGGTTATATACCTGGTGTATACAGCATTTGCCTTTTTCCTGGTAAATTTATGCATGTTTATGAACTATTTGAAGGGTCATTATTGTCCGTGTGATATCAGTCTGCAAAACTTAAGTTTTTACCAGTGTAATGGTATTGTGCTGTTAAATTTGTTTTTAGTATGCACTTCTTAGGTCATACAGATCACGCAAATTCGAATATTTGTCAAATTTTCATATTTGTTGTATGCACTTGTTTGATCATATATATGAACTTCCCATGTTTAGGACTGTCTCCAATCCCTCTCTACAATCTTCAGCTTATGCAAATTATTAGTGAAAAATAAATTTTTTTTCAATTTTATTTAATAATCTGGTTCCACTGGTGAGTAGTATATTTACAGTAACATTGCTTGTGATCATGTAACTGAACTGTTTACAAAGGGCAAGAACATGTAGTTGTTAACTTCACCATTTGATCCTGTTGGATGGTCATAATTTAAGTTTGTTGAGGTGGATTATATCATGTCAGCAGAAGTAATTCTGAATAGATTAAAGACATTAATTAATTATGGTTGGGTTACTAAAGAGCACAATCAACAATAAACAGTTGAATCCCTCCACAAGTATTGTCATATTTCGATGTCAAGATGGATTAGAATTTATATTATGTATGATCTGAAGTAATTTGGGATGAAGAAATATGTTAATTGATTATGCTTGGATTAATCAATAGCTCAAGTGGCATAAAACTGGGTTGATTTGATTTTGGTGTTTAAAGTTTGTTGAGATGTCTATAAGCATGCCAATGTCAAAACACCAAAATCCAAGGAACCAAACTATCACAAAATCCAGTGATGGTTGGAAATAGGAATTTCATTGGTTGCAATCACGTTCACATCCTGTAAAACTGATTCTAAAATTTGTTACAATGTCAAGAATGACTTCATGCATGATGCAAAATTCTAGTCTCATAAAAGCATTGTAACCATGACAACAAATATGCTATCACTGACATCCATGTTCACAGAATCTGCATCAAATGTGGATTAAGTTATACATTGCAACTTTTTGAACATAATCTAACCATCTGCAGAACGCAACCAGTGATCACGATTTGTAGGCATAATATGTATTCAACACTACTATGAATAACTGCATTGCAAAAGCTGATAGGAACACCATTGACCTTGATTTAATCCTTTGTAAACATGAATGTAAACCAACCTAAAGTTCATGTCATTAACTGTCATTGTAATTCACAGTGTTCGGGATGAATGGGGTCTTTGTCTCAGTTTATAATATTAGTAAGTGACGATCAGTTTTCCAGATCTGATTGTCATTATTAGACAGTGATGATATTGATAACAACAAAGGTGTATGCAAATGAGGCTTCCAGTTACAAAGGGTTTGATGCTATGTGTTTGTTCATGTAAAAAATCTTACTGATATTAAAACAATATTAAAATTAGAACCAGACAGTACCAATCATGAGCAGTTCTAGCTGGCAGTCTGAAATCTGAATCTACCCACAGGCAAGAAAAATTGAAGCTTCATGGGGGATTCATTAGAATTGTACCAACATTGCCACCTTTCAGTGCAGACACTTAAAAGGACATTTTCTATTCTCAAGAAAATTTAGGCTCTCTCTCTCTCTCTCTCTCTCGGAAACCTGGATCAAGTAATAATTTATGTTCTCCTAAGTGTTAAGATCACCACTAATGAAGACTGCTGTCAATATAATCCAGCAATAATCTAACAGATGCTAAAAGTGCTTGTGGCATATTTAAGAAGAGTATGAATGTCAACAAGTTAAACTCCTCCCTTTATAACTTGTGCACAGTGGGGTCCAAAGACATTGACGGCACCTTAAGCAAGAGTGTGACTTATTGAGAGTCCTTAAAAATTAATAAAAGGATGGACGTATATTGAGGGAGCTGAAAGGAGAGCATGAGGTGGCTTGTTATAATCTTGAAAACTTGTTTTATATTATAATCATGTTGAAATTAAATGTGAACAAATATCTCTTTGTAATGGTGTACTTTGATTTCTTTATAAATTACCTTTAATTTCAGGATAAACTATGTCAAAGAGAGCTTTAAAATATTCAGACATAATTTTTCTGTTTTAAAGTGGAAATCCTCTTTTCATCCTGACAAATCTGTTTTTCCTTGATATAGTCCATTTTTTTAATATCTCTGAGCCAGTTTAATAAAAAAATCAGTCTGTTCGGTCACATTCTGTTAATGATCCAGTATATTATTTAACAGACAATCATTGTAAAGAGCATTCTGATTGGTCAAGACTTTCTCCTTATCCAATGACTCTTTGCCTAATGGAAACTGATTGAAATATAAATAAATAAGCAGGCTTGCAAAACAAACTGTCACAAGTTATTGACAGAGACCAGAACACAAGTTTGGATAAAGGTTTGCAAAATGTGTGGAAATGGGAATGGATTAAACTGAAAGTTGATGGAAATGTAGTTTGTCAGTTCATAATAAAACTGAATGCCAGAGGACTGGCATTTTGTGATCATTGCAAGAAAGATCTGAACCACACCAATCACAGCTCCGAGTTTGGAGTAGCATCTTTAAAAGAAGCTGCATACGTATTAATCGAAACTCAGAAGCAGAAATTACAGCTTTGGTGGTAAGTATGCACACTGCATGTCTACAGTACAAATTACAGCCTTGGTGGTAAGTATGCACACTGCATGTCTACAGTACAAATTACAGCCTTGGTGGTAAGTATGCACACTGCATGTCTACAATACAGCCTTGTTGGTAAGTATGCACACTGCATGTCTACAATACAGCTTTGGTGGTAAGTATGCACACTACATGTCTACAATACAAATTACAGCCTTGGTGGTAAGTATGCACACTGCATGTCTACAATACAGCCTTGGTGGTAAGTATGCACACTGCATGTCTACAATACAGCCTTGATGGTAAGTATGCACACTACATGTCTACAATACAAATTACAGCCTTGGTGGTAAGTATGCACACTGCATGTCTACAATACAAATTACAGCCATGGTGGTAAGTATGCACACTGCATGTCTACAATACAAGGAGGAGTTTGAATAAACCTTTGTTGAAGATGAAAATAAAAGGAATTGAACATTGATAAAAAAAGTCAGTGATGACTAAAGGGAACGGTAAAAAATCTTCATTGGATTTTAAACAAATTGCATAAATGTATGTAAGTTTATTATTTTGTTATTTCTTTTATTTTGTGTTCTCGAATTGCTAAAAGCATGCTGCACATGATGTAACATCATTCAGTTGCTAATCATCATGTATAAATGGTGTTTTGAACTGACAGTGAGATATATTATTGACAAATATGACTTGACATTACTCAGTACACTTTTTCAGATTGATAATCATTTATTTAATTGCAAAATGGGTGTAGTAAGTATGTAACTGTGAGCACTTATTTGGAAAAGAATGAAGGCTGTGAATGTCAGTATACATTGGCCTTAAGTGCAACCTGAATTGAATATTTATTTTTTTGCTTGATGTCCTGATATTTTTCATAATTTAAATTTCTTTAAACTCTGATAGAAATTTTATAATTGGCAGACATACTTAATAAAATATTTACATCATTGTTTTATTACTACTCATGTGATCTATCAGATATATGACTATGGGTTCAAAAAGGGTTTACTTCATTGTTTTATTGCTACTCATGTGATCTGATCTATCAAATATATGACAATATGAGTTGAAAAAGGGATTTTATCATTGTTTTATTGTTGCTCATATGATCTGATCTGTCAGATATCTGACAATATGGGTTGAAAAAGGGTTTACTTCATTGTTTTATTGCTATTCATGTGATCTGATCTATCAAACGTATGAAAATATTAGTTGGAAAAGGGTTTACTTCATTGTTTTTTTGTTACTGATATTTTCCCCAATATTTAATTCCTGTACTTTTGAATCATTTTTATTATAATGCTGTTCGGTACATAATGCGATTGGTGCATATGGACCACATCTACCACATTATAACACACACATGCACACATGAGTGTGAGTGGAGCTGGTCTTAAAATCCACATTTTGCCACAAAATAATGATCTCTCATGACAGGTCATGACACTATGTGGTCAGTAATCTGGAGACAGATGGTTTCTCAAGATGCATTTTACTGTATTATACAAGTAATCTAAGTATGCCTTTTGATATTGAGAAATTGTCAGATCATTTTGGTGACGTGGTGAATATTGTTGTTATTGTTTTACTTAGTGCTGTTCCATTTAAACATACATGCTACCCAGGGAAGGCAGTAATTTAAAAATATATGCTAGGGTACTTTAATTTTATAGAGTTCTTATTAAAATGATAAGAAAAATCAACATTGCATCCATGGGTGATTACCCCACATCAGATGTGCCTTCCCTGGGTCCCAGATGTGTTTTACTGGAACAGCTGTTACATTGATACAGTCAAACATGTCAGTAGTGGTATGCAGGTTCACCTTTCAGATCTGACTTTTGAACAGATACCATGCATCAAATATCATTATTAATATTAGTAGTAGTAGTAGTAGTAGTAATAGTGTTAGTGGTATCAAGAGATTTAATTTGGGGCTCTATTTTACAAAATCATAGAATACAGATATATGTTGTTCTCTCCCAAAGTTATGTTCAACACAAGATTTCTGTATCTTGCTCATTTTAATCCATCCTATATATGAAATAATCACTGTTGTTTAGAAGATAAATCACTGATCTTTGCATTATGTAACATGACATAACACTGTCTTTCTACTAATTCACAGCTACAGATGATTGTGAAACAGGACTGAATCTTTGTATGGCCAGCTTGCATAATAAAGCTAGGAACAAGTACTCACACTTCAAAACAATATCTGGGTTAACCAAGTACTCTGAGCTGATCAGGATCAAAGGAGCTGACCATTTAAGTTTCAGTTTTATGGGGCTTGGATTTTCATTCAAGCCAAGATATTTTTTGTTTACCTTAGGATAATTTTTTTCAATTATTTTTTATTTTCTGTAAATTTGAGCAAGATTTTTTATAAAGCTATTTTAGGACCAGAATTTTTTTTCTTCAAAATATTCCAGGCCCCCTCCCTGGCAACTAATTAATTGTTCAGTCCTTAATGTGGCTACTGTTTTAACACAAAAACCTAAACTTTGGCTGCCTTTACACACAACTTTTGTAAATATTAAAAGACCCCTATTTCTAATGATATTAGTTGAAATTGTATCTTTTCTTATAGATTAATTTTTCATCAGATAAAATTTCAAACAATACTGGTCACAAAAGACAACTCATTTCTGTTGTGACTGTATGACTACTTTCTTACCATCCAGCTATCAAATTGCTTTGGCCCTCTATCTCTCCATCTCCCTGTCTCTCTGTCTCTATCTGTTTGTTTCTCTCTGTCTCTGTGGAAAAAAAAAAACTGCTGCCTTGCTTTTGAATTGGACATTGACATTCTTCTGTTACAATGAATGTGTGACTGGAGTGTAGTCATTTCAAGCAAGGTAAGAAATGTTAATTTACACTTTGATTCATATACTATGCTGTTGATACGTTCCAATGATCACTGAAAGCAGAGGAACAATTATTTAGTTATGAAAGACCTTGCTGCTGACTGTATATTGTTTGATTTTTGTACATTCTGCAGTGAATTATGTAAATAAATGCTGTTTAAACCAGTCTGTGAAATAAAATGCTTTGGTCATCAACTTAAATTAGTTCAAGAAACAGCCACTGGAAAAATTGGGATGAAAAATTTAATTATCAGCTTAAAATTTAAGCTCAAAGAGTTAACATTGAAGTATAAAGAAGTTCCCATGGTCATTGGCCAGGTGTTTCCTAACAAATAATGGTTTCTCACTGCTTTAAGCAGTCACTGAAACATATTGAAAGTACAGATAATCACTAAAATTTTGCTTAATGAGATATGCATTGTTAAAATAAAGGTATATCATATCAATCATTCTCCATTCATCACGTGTATCTCACATAAGCTGTCTTTTTATCTCATTGAGTTGAGCAAGTGGTTAATCTAGATATTGTTTGAAGTATGTACAGCTGTTACTAAACCTAATTACACAAGTTGGCTAAACAGTCAGTCCACTCTTTCACAGTCATAGGGTAGCTGTTGATAAGTAGGGAAATCATTGTTTTGCCCTGGTACACAGAACATTAAGACTGCTGATTTATTTAGTTAAGACTTAGTGTTGATTTAATTTATACAATTAAAGAGAGCAGAATACAGTAACTAGAATGTCAGCTGTTGACAGGTTAGACTTTATATTTAATGAAACCTTAAGAATACCTAAATATAATAATTTATATTGATTTTTCACAATTTTAGATACCTCGCTATATCATCACACTGCATGAGCTACTTGCACACACACCCCATGATCATGTAGAGAGACAGAGCTTAGAGTATGCCAAGGGGAAGCTGGAGGAATTATCAAAGGTAAGTGTGAAGGATTTTTAATATGGTCACATAAATTGGCATATTTTGTCTTCAAAATCAGATATGACTGTAACCACATCATTCTAGGGTACAAAGCTGGTACAGATAAATGCCCTGATCTAGTATTGAACATGAGATAATTTAAAACATTCTGAAGCTAGTAAAGGTTTGTTACATTTTGAGATTTGGCATGAATAATTTGGGAGTCGTGTACAGTTTCTTAAATTATAAAGCCTTGTCAAGTTGAAAACATTTATTATTTTCCTTACTGAAAATGGGAAACTAGATTTGTGCTTTAAAAACATGTATGATCCCACAGTGGCCAAAAAAGACTTAAGTTGAAGAAGTTCAGAAATTTATGAAAAATTTGGAAAAATGCACATTAAAAACATCAAGATGTAGCCTGGTTGTTATCATAGGCGTACAGAAATGCCCATCCAGTTAAATTTGTCTCTGTAAGGTTGTTGTTGCACAACCCTGCTATCAAGGTTTTCACCCAAAAAGTCCAAGTTCCAAAGTTCAAAATGTTATCAAACAATCTGAAAACTCCTTTAGTGGCTGGAAAATCTAATCAGGTTTCCTTCAAATGCATTCAATTATGCCTAACAAAATTTGTCTACGTCAAGTAGTTTCTTTTTCAAATACATTATTGGATCATAATACACCTCTCCCTCAATCACTCGCGCACATTGGGGTCCAAAAACACAAACCGCACTATAAGCGAGGGTGCGAGTTACCGAGGGACCTCCAAAAAACCTTCTAGACATCCAGAAAACCGTGTGGTTGGGGTTGAGGGGAGGAGGAACTGGGCTGTTTAATGGCTGAATTCTCGTTTTATAATCGAGTCGAGAAAAATCGTCAATAAAGTGCTTTTTCTGATGAAGTTGTTCGTTTTTATCTATATATCACATTTATTTTAAAAGTGTCCAACATCTGAAAGATCGATAACATGATTGCAACTGGTTTCAACAACCAAACACGGTATGCAAGAACATTCGTGTATTACGTCACTGATTTTTGTTTTGTTGATTAGTCTGGTTCATGGAGTGTTGTATAATAGTATTTTATGAAACTTGGAGTGTACGGAGCAGGGAACCAGACTAACTGTTGATACACTACCAAACAAGATTCCTTTTTATCAAAAATACGTAACATTTATTTTGTCAGACAATCGTCTACGTTGAAACTTAATTTTTGTATTTTTCAATTAGTAAAATATTCATGCCATGATTTCATTGCAAACATAATAGTGAAACTTCTACTTGCGAATTCAAGAATTCTCTGAAACTCGTTTTTCCTACATCGGTCCTTATCTGTGAAACAAAGCTCATTATTTTATGAAGTACTCATTTCGCTTGGCTGCCTTGCTATCCTTAATCACATTTATGATTGAGTAGGTAATTTGTAAGGTAGTTTAATTAGATATGTACTCAATAAAATGTATCACAGGGTTCGATTGATCAACTGAAATGAGTTACCTGACATACGACCAGTGCCGCTGGTTCTTAAGCATGTAGGATTTGTATGCCTTTTGATTTTTTTTTTTCAATTCTATCTGCTTTATTTGATTCAGAAGATGTAATTACCGTGATAATAGAAAAGGAGGCCCTCTTTTTATTTAGTGCAACAATACAACAGATGCTTCCGCTAGTCCGATATCAAAACATGGTGGGCACTTAATTAGATTCTCAGCAAAACGCTCGTGGACATAGCTGTTACAGTAGATTGACACATTTTACGTTTAATTACAAGAGGACACATTGCATTTATGATGATTACACTTAAAAGGAACTAAAAGATAGAACTAGAACACAAATTTCAATTGATAAAAAAATTTATTTAATTGGTATTTATTTATTAAAGTACTGCTTCCACTTGGCGTAAGTGACATTTTCATTGATCAAAAATGTCCTTGAATATTGTTAATTGCGGTTTACTTAGAATGTCGTTTGAAAAGAAAATGTAACAAATTACATGTCTTTTTATTAAAAGTCATTATTTCATAATGTTGATTAAATTTCCAGGTCCTATCTACCGTTTTCGACAATAAAACGAGCTGTATATCAAGTTTCCGTTACCAATTTCGATCACGATTTTGTTCAAGTTCAACCAATAGGGATCAATTTTTTGGTATTTTCTGGTTTAAAAATTGGAATCCATGCCTGACCCCGCATTATAAGCGGATTCGCGAGTCATCAGGGCATGAGTTATCGAGGGAGTGGTGTACCATACAAGAGCTACTACCGCTTCACAAATCAAGCCCTCCCAGGCTAAAACCTTTAGCTAAAAAGCTAAAAGTTATTTGCCCACATTGATGTCAGTTAGATAGAGTGATTTCCTCTGATATCAACATTGATGCCAAATCCCGTGAATTTGTAAGTTGTAGTTTCCAATTTACTCTCTACAGACAGAAAGGTCTTGCAAAATCCATACAAGCATTTTGGAAGTTAACTAACTTAGAACAAGTTGGAGAGTTTCATTTTTATATCAAAGTATACTCCAACTTTTCTGTTCTTTCTTTTGTTGATGACAAAGTTTCCAGCTTTTCAGTGTTATCATTTTGACATCCTCAAACACTTAGATGCCCGTGGTAATACCTGCACAGGTAACAATGGCATACCCTCACGTTGCTGTAGCCATATTTGATATGTGCAGGTCTGGTTTGTGATAAAGACAACTCATAATGGTAAATAATTTTCACTACATTCAGATACATACAGGTAAGTTTTCTATATTGTCTTAGCGTCCACTTCATAGTTATATATATTTCACTTTACTGATTTTACTTGTATAGGATGTCATTTAGTCTTTCCTACAGGTAATATTGTATCACAATGGATATTGTAGAGTCCACTTCATAAGTATCAACACTGACACTAGAGTGCTTTTTTATGTGCAGCTATGGTGTGTATGATAGAAAGCTCATTTATATTACTGTATAGTTTCCGCTGCAGTGGGATACATACAAGTAAGTTTTCTGCACATTGTTTAGTCGCAGCATGCACTTCATAGTTTTTACAAGTGACACTTGATTTGACCTGTGTAGCAATGGTGTCATTAGGTGCTGGGGTCCAGGGATTTACCCTGGCAACTTTGCTGCTAGGACCTTCCTATGTTCAGTAAATCAGTAAACATTTCTAAAGTAAAACAAGTTATAAAAATTATATTGCAAAACATATTTCTCAAACTGGTTAAATTATTCCTTTAAATAATACAAAACTATGCCATTTTTCGAAGCTATTTCTGTGTCAATTCACTCTTGCTATTACGGAGTCATAAAGATGGCATGCATGTCAGAGTCACGTGAATCTTTGTAAGAAAACTCATGTGGAGGAACGATTAATTTATCACCTTGTGTCTGGATGATTTGATTAAATCTGTAAGTTAATGAAATAAATTGATCTCAAAGTTGAAAGAAGCATCCATGTCCTCGGAAAAGTGTCATGAGATCACATGCTGCTCGGGCTCAGCTACCAAAAGTTGTAATATGTGATGCATCTGTTCAAACAGATGTGTACCATTAACAAGGGATGAACTAGCAGAACTTGTTAGAGATGAAATTCATGCCTACTCAAAGGCTTTTAACCTGCCTTCTGGAGATGAGCTTGAAGAAGATGATGAAGAAGATGCTTGCTTTTTCCAAAGCCAGACCCTGGTCATGACTCTAGTCAATGTGTTGTTTAAAAATTTAAAAAGTCATAATTGTTAAAAATTGTATTATGTTGCAGTTACTTAGTTTTAAAACTGTTAAAAAAAATTTTAATACCCAATATTCTTTTAAATTATTTTCCAAACGTGGTTATTTGCTTCCAGGATACATTGATTTTACCCCTACAGTTCTCTCAAAATCATTTCTGACCATTGGCCAAATGCTGGGGCAGTGGCATCACAACCCCAAAAGGGGGGATCCCCCAAACCCCATCCTTTTTTTGTGGAAAACCTGTGTACTTGTAAAAGTAACAAACACACTGGTATAGGCAGTCACTTGGTAACATTTTATTGGAATTTATATTTTAGTATCCACTTGTTAAGTATTAATAGCCATGTTCTAATACTGTATAGGTAAAGGTGATGTGCACCCATTTTACAGGTAATTTTCATAGTGTGTAACTCTGCACTCAGAAGTTCATAAAACAGGACACATGCTGTGCTACACCTGTATATATTGTTTTCCTCTACTTTGTCTTACAGATTTAGATCATTTGCGAGATCAAACAACCACTCTACATGTGTAGCTTACTCCATTGTCAGTCCATGATCATAAGTCTGACGTGAATATGATGAGCATAAATCAGTGGGTGGCAGTTTTGAGGTATAAAGAGGAAGGCACAGAAATATACCTGAAGAGATGAAGATGTAATCAGCATGCATTCTAGGGTTTGAAGCCATATCACATGCTGGGGAGCAAGATCATTATCAGCCTCAGTTATCATCTCACATATCGGAATTACAGAACAGCTACAATTGGATCAATATCCTGTATCCCATCCCAACCTTAAGAACTGGACAACTAGCCAAGATGGCCATTTTTTCATGACTGGACTTGGCCATATACCTCTGATTGCAATGGGCCAACTACATTTGGGTTGGAGAGGTAAAAGATGATAAATACAAGGACAAGGACAGACAAGTTGATGGAAGCAAAATGGAATATTTTAGATGTGTTGATTTTCATTTGCATGAATGCCTTGGTAACTTCCAGACAGACAGACCAGTGGTATAATTTCTGTTTACAGACTTGAGTAACATAATCAGTGAATTATTATGAAGGGTAATAAAACCAGATGTACTTTCCACAGCAACAGTAGCAAAACTATTCATCCCTAATCTTGATGACATGTGTGTTGGCATCCGTTAGTCTCGAGAGGCAATGGAAGTGTACCCATGAGAGATGTCCCAGTTGGTGCTTGTGCAGCATCTGCTGTGGCTATGGCGCCCAACATGGGAGTGGCAGTCCTTGCTGCACTTGAAGGTTGAGTCTGGTGTGGGTTGGAGCTGCTTCTTCTTCCTCTGAGATCACTTTTCATCGGCAAGCAAGTGTATTTGTCCTTGCCGGCTTTCAGACCAGTGATCAGAACATGTCGCCAGCTGGACCTGTCTAAAGCAAGCTCTTCCCAGGTGTTGACATCGATGTTAAGGGCTTTCATGTCGCCCTTGCAGACATCCTTGAAGCAGAGATGTGGCTGTCTGATCCACTCCAAGACTGACATAGGATTTCAATAGTAAAGGCATTAAATGATGCGTTTAAGGAGAGTACACCTGTGAAATGATCATGAACAATTCATGAACTGGCATGAACTGTAGGAATTATTCAGGAACTGGGTTAATGAGCCATTCATGAAAGTTCATGAAAAGGTTCATGAACTATTCATGAATATGCATGAACTGAAAATGGTCAGTTTAAGACATTTTGAATTCACGAACTGTATATGAACCAACACTTCACAAACTCTTCTTAAACAGTTCATGAAATATTCATGAACTGAATTCATGATCAGTTCATGAACAAGTGCATGAACATGTTCATGAACTATGATGAACAAAGTTTCTCATGAATGGTGCATAACTGTTCATGAAAGTTCCTATAAAAAATATTATTATCTTAAAAACTGACAAATACCTATAGTAACAGTTCCTCCTGAATCATGAAATAACAGTGGGGGTTGGGGTTTTTGAACAGTAAAATATGCAACATATATTAAGAACAGTCATCTTTAATTTCAGATAAATTTCTAAGATGCGACAAAGAACATGTCAATTGATAGTCAATATTCATTTTTTTGACTCTTCACAGCACATTTTGTATGTTCTTTAATTTCACTATGAAAATTCTTCAAGAGATATTGCAGCAGCATATTTAATTTTCATACATCAAAAGGGCAGTCTTTGGGATATCTCCTGACTTTACCGATTTTTTTCCCCAAGATTGACCTGTTAGATAACTCTTCTTTTGTGAAAATCTTCAAGGCCAACAATTTATTCTCATCCCACCCATTGTCACTACTGAATGTCTCCATCTGTGACTTGAGCTGTTCCATGTGATCACTATTTTAATATTTCACATTTCTGCAGCAATAACTACTTAATGTCTCTTCCATCTTGGCCATAGGATCCTCCAGTTTTCAAATTCTCTTCCTTAACCTACACACTTCATCCTCTATTTAGTTTTACTTTTCTGCTATCTGATCTGAAAAAAAGATAAAGTTAGTTTATTGGTACAGATAACATCTGATCAACATTGTCTTCAGCTTCTAACACATTATTATTATACTCCACTTTATTTACCTGGAACAATTATAATCCAACTCAAAATTATTTAATCCATTACACAAAAAAAAATGATTAAAAAAATCAACTTGCTGGGCATTTATATTATTTGGAGAATTTTGTTACTGGTTTCATTGCTGTTTTATTTTAATTGTAGCCAACTAGCTGTAGGTGTAGTTACAGGAGTCTGATGTGTTATCAATAAAATATGATGAAAATTTGTGACAACACTGTTAAACTAAATAACCTTATCGGTGTCCATATTTATAGTGCAGATAAGGTTATTTCATGTTGTTGCAAATTTTCATTGTATTTCTTGGATAAAATGTCAGACTTCTGTAGCATAGTGTTACTAATGCATCTACTCTGACTCGGCAGGTTGTGTATCGAATTTGGTTTCATTAGGTTGCTATTTGTGTTCTGTATTCTTGTGTACAATTTGACTCATTAACTAGTTTACTTTTAATAATTTACCAAACTACATCACATTGTAGAAATAGTGATGTTATGAAACCAAAAACAACACCAAACATCAAAAAATTACAGTAGATGCAGTACAATGCCTTGTATTGAGATCAAAAGGGGACGTGTTATTTAGAATGAGTAGGAAGCTAAATAATGTTTAGTGATTTAAAGAAATTTGATGAGCAACTCTAAGTTGGATCTGAAAAAAAAATCAGTCACTGTTAGTTTGGTTACAAATAAGAGAATGACATATAAAAACCAATAAAATATCCATATGGCCATCATATGATACAGCAGTCTAACCCACACTGTGCCCCTAGTTCACTTCCTGTTGACAGCATTCAGTTTATACAGGCACTCTCATAGATCAGTCTAATCTGCAGTTCACATAAGTACCACTAAGCACTTTGTGGACAAGATCTAGTTTATGTGGATCATTCTAACCCTGCATAGTGCTGCTAGGCACTTTCTGCATCCAGCTTGGTGCCTCAGTATCCAAGAGCTGTTGCTTCACTTGTCATCAAGCCTTTGCCACCCAAAGGGAGTGCATACTGAGCGACAGCTTGGAAGCAATGGGAGACTAACTCTTGATGTGCTGTGAGTGTTGAGAGCCAACATTCTTCTCCATTACTTCATGATTGCGCAAGAGATGGTTTCACTGCCTTTATCCAAAGACGACAGAAAACTTAATCTTAAGTTCCTTCATTGTTATTAGATCTTACTATGATGCTTGAAGACTTGGCATTACAGGCCTTGACTGAAGAAGTTTTCTACCTACTGCCATCAGGCCTGGTCTTCAGTTCCAGCATCATTTGATCATTGACTAATGACACCGTCCCTCAAATTGTACTCTGTAGTAATCAAGAAACCTCACACAAGTTTTCCGTTTGGAAATCCAGTAGTTGATGCATGACTTTGTGGCCATAGGTTCAGTGCTGGATCTAGTATATATGGTGATCTTTCAAGAGGTGGAACACAGCTTATCTTCTTCCACACTCAAATCTTAATGGACATGCATGGGAATCTGTTTATAAATGGCCAGCATCGTAAAAATAGCAACCCAATATACTCTAGCCTAGGCCGTAACGGCAACTATGAACTTACAACTTGTGGAATGCTATGCAATGCTTTCTACCTCCACCTTTCTTAAAGACCATCATAAGGTCAAACTATTCTTGCAACTTTGATCATCTAATCTCCTCTTTAATGAACAGGTAGACAGGATTCACAAAACAACCACCAATAGACATTCTTTCCCTCCCTCACAGCCCAGTTACAGTGGAGGGATTTGCAACATTTATCATGGAGATCTTTCATCTTAAAGGGTTTAGCTTGTTCTGGTGAGACCTATAGCCATGGTGCAGTGGGTTACCTTCCTGGGTCATTAGACAGCTTCATAAGGATGCAGTTTCATGACTTTTGGTGGATATTTAAATTTTAACAACTTCTCCACAAATGCTGATTCACTGAAATTTGATAGAAAGCATTCTGGGGTGAATATTTTTAAGATTTATAAAAATGATTCCTATCCATCATCAAATAGTGCTGCACCAAAAATGTAGAAAAACCATGACATGACTTGTTCTCCAAAAACATTGAATAGATATTGATGAAACATAACAAAAAGTATCCAGTTTTGAACACCACGCAGGTTTGTACAGATGGTTCCAATGTGCCATCCAGTTTTTAACACCACTCAGGTTTGTACAGATGATTCCAATGTGCCATCCAATAACAGTGTTACTAAAGCAAACTTTTAAATGACTTGTTGGGAAATTTAGCAGCTCAGCAGACTTTGACCAAATTTGACAGAAGGAAACCTGGTATGATGACATTTCACATAGTTACAGATGATGCTGCTCCACTTTAAAATTTGGCAATTATTACTAAATATAAAAAAACACTTTTAACAACTTCTTTTCCAAAACTGTTTAAGATAATTTTAAAAAACTTGATAAAAAGCATCCTCAGACGAAGACCTTTCATATTTATACAAATGATGCCAATCTGTTTTAAAAATGATATTGTTGCTAAATATGGTAAACCTTTAAAGGACATATGCTCGATTGTGAAAGAAAATTTGATGAATTTTGATACAAAGCATCTGGTATGAAGACCTTTCAAATTTGTGGAAAATATACCAATTAACCATTAAGATATGAATGCTGTTACAAGAAAAGATAATAGCAACTGTAAAAACTACTCAGTAGAAAGTGAAATTGATCAAATTTGACTGAAAGCATTCTGGCAAAGAGGGCTTCACAGTTTTTACAGAAGATACTGATTCATGATCCCATGTGGCCACCATTAGTAAAAGATTCTTGAAATAAAACTTCTTCCCAGAAATCATTGAATTGAATTTGACCAAACTTGACATAAAGTATTTTCAAGTCTGTACAAATTATGTCAATATACCATAAAACATAGCTGCCATCACTAAAATAGAACAAACTTTAACTGATTTTTCTCCAAAGATCCTGCATAGAATTTTACCAATGATGATTGAAAGCAGTCTGGCAGGAATACCTTTCAGGTTTATGCAAATGCTACAAAGCCATAATCAAATGTGGCCTCCAATATTAACAGTGAATAAATATTTAAACTGCTTTTTTTACAAAATTTGACAGAATGCATCCTGGTATGGAAAATTTTGAAATTTATTCAAATTATGTGAATCCACCACAAAAAATAAAATGATATCAACAACTTTATCTTTATTCTTTGCTGAACTTATTTAGGCCAACTTTGACACAAAGCATCATGGAATAAGGCATTTATATATAGGGCAAATCTGCCATTAAATGTGGATGAAGATACCACCATACCCTTAGAGAAACATTAAATTAGTGATTTTCCTGATACATGTAATCAAAAGCATTGGAAGAAATTTCAACAGAAAGAATAATTCTAATCCATATTTCTTGCCAACTGCTTTTGCATTTGGTTGTTAGGACAGTGTCAGACAGGAGGGTGATCCTAAGCCCATGTTGCACAGCTAATGTTGATCGACCTTTTTGGGTATTTGACTGGGGATTGAAGATCACCTTTCACTAACAGATATAAATATTGATTATTTTGACCACAATTAGTCATTTGTTTTCTTGCATGCATCAACTGAAGTGAAACATATAACTTTCTGTTGGTTAAGATGTCAAAGTTGATGCAAAATTTCAGCTTGTATTTTGTATGAATATTATACAACATATCACAGACATGCTCACATGGACAACAATTTGTTCTGCAGAACCCTTCATTAATATATTCATCTCACTGTTTGCATCCATGCTTCTCCATCTGTACATCAGTCTACACCCTAGTCAGTATCCTCACAATATGCCCAGTTAAACTGGTGAGGCTGCCTTGGTAGAGGCTGTATATAGCAGTCAGTTTAGTGTCTGTTTGCATGTCCATCCATATGCCTATCCATACTTTAGATTGTTTGTTCTCAAACCTATTTTTGTTTTTGTAGACCACTTGAAAACTTTCTTCAGGTCTCAATGGTTCATTTAATGATTACTAAGGACTTGGAAGATCAATAATAAGAGAACTTCTGCTTGCTCTTAAGCTGAATGTTAAAGTGTTTTAGATTATGGCCCAATTTTAAAGTCATCTGGATTCCTTTTGTGTATGTCTGTACTGGGTAAAATAAGAGGTGGGCTTGAATTTTTTTATCTAAGCACTTTCAAAACGGTATGAAACTCACTTTTTATATAGACTGTTATGTTTTGATATTGCCCATCTGTCTGTTACAAGTTTTATTTCAGCACAAAAAGTTTTGTTGTCCACCCTCAACAGTTACAAAAATTTGTTTATGGCTTGTAAGAACACTATTGATTTTGGGTTCCAAGTCAAGGTCACTGGCTGACAGAAAGAAGATGATTTTGCAGAATTACTTGTTCACCATTGCACAAGCTGTACTGTGTATTCTTTACAGAGACATATGAACTTAAAAACTATCACATATCAATACTTAATGAGGAACTAAATGTAAACATACCTGAAGCCTGTTATAAATTCCGTAGATCATTTATTTCTTTTTCCAAATTTAAAAAAACAAGAGAATGCTGAATAGTAAATTATACACATGCCCCATGTTCAGATAACTGACATTTGTGCACAGAAATTGTTTTCATTCTTTTAGTCAGTGACCATGACTTTTGACCTTTGCACCAGGTCTGTATGTACAAACCAAAGCTGTTGTGTAGAAACCATTTTGCTATTTCAGTCAGTGACCTTGACCTTTGAATACTTGAAGCCAAATCAAAAGTTTTCTTCCTTACCTTAGTGCAAGTCATCCGTCATTTGTTGGAAGCAGTAGCAACAACTTTTAGGCATGCTTTACCTTGTCCATGGCTTTGTCAGCAGAACCTTTCCAGCTCTGCACTTCCAGATCAGTAAGAACCTTCTGAGGGATGCCCTCCTTGGAGGTTAAAGCTTTCTCATAAGGGATAATCCACTCAGTGGCTACTCATGATTTGAGATCCCATCAACACCAGCTCCATGCATCCATTTCTGGCTCTTTGAAATCAGCCAAGAAGAAGAATAATCCTGACTGCTCTTAGTACTCATCAGTTAAATTCTTTAAAGCCATGCAGCCCCATTGGAAGCAACAGTCCCATATTAGAACTCCCCCCTTGGCAGATGGACTCAAGAATGGCATGCCACTAAACTCCAGGGAAGAAGTTAATAGGACTTTCACCCTTTCCTAAGAACAAGGGTGGACAGCATTGGGGCTCGCTCTTTCTCCTGCAGACCATACCTCTTCATTTTTTTCCCATTGGTGCCAGACTGAACCTCTTTTCACAGGCTTGGTCAGGCATAACAGTTAATGGTTGGGTCCTTTTTATCCAAGAGATGGTTACTGGCTTCGGTTCCAGGATCCCGTTCCTCTAGTAAGGTCCCACACTTGCTTTCTTCAGTTAAATCTGAAATCTGGCCTAGTTAAAGGAAGAGGATCATTCCCTTCTTCAGAATGGTGCAGTAAAGAGGGTGTTAAAAGACAAATGTCTGACCTTTTATCCTTTTATTTTAACTGGTTCCCAAGAAGGGGAAAGTCTCATCCCTATGCAAATTTTTACTGGAGAAACCATTCAAGATGGAGACCACAGCCTCAGTCAGGAATGCCACAAGACCTGGCAGTTGGGTGATCTCCATCGATCTTCTGGATGCATACCTTTGCATCCCTGTCTTTCCTCCACACAGGAAATACCACAGACTTTGTTTGGATGGGGTAGTCTTCCAATTCCAAGTTTTGAATTTTTTACAGTGGTGTTTGGAACTTTACAACTTGAAATTCAGTTAACTGAATCACTGAGATATAAAAGGATAGATTTAAGTCCAAAGGAAAGGCATGGTGACACTGTTTGAAAATGTGAAAAATGTCATGGTTGATAAAATATTTTTATGTTTATCAAAAGCAGTAAAGTCTACAAATGTCAAGAATTTTCTGAACTTTATTGGTTTTTCTCGTGTTTCTTTATGTTAATGGATTGTAGTTGCAGTAAATATTTGCATGTCAGACCTGATGTTGGACTGATGCGTGGCTTACCTGGTCCTCTGGGCAGTGTTGAGTTCTATGAACCAATGAGTCTTAGAGACAATTTACAAGCCTATCCAGTTAAATTGAAAGAATTCAGTCAGAATGAGTGCATACAAATCATACACAGTTGGTTTGCCATGACACTGGCAAAATTTGCTTTATTAATTATAAAAACTGATCATATCAACATTTGATTTCTGTTTAATGTGCCAAAATCAAATCCTTACTTAAGTGACATTTTGAATTTGGAATGAGACACTTTCTTTGATTAGCTTGTTTAAATTTCACCAATCTTAGTGAAGTTGTAACTGGCAGAACTCTAGTTTTTGATATTCAGAGGATTCATTGCATCTACACATATTTCATAGTTTTAATACAATTATTACATTACATATGGTTTTAATATAATTATTACATTACATATGGTTTTAATACATTAATTGCATTACATATGGTTTTAATACAATAATTGCATTACATATGGTTTTAATACACTAATTGCATTGCATATGGTTTTAATACACTAATTGCATTACATATGGTTTTAATACAATAATTGCATTACATATGGTTTTAATACACTAATTGCATTACATATGGTTTTAATACATTAATTGCATTACATATGGTTTTAATACACTAATTGCATTGCATATGGTTTTAATACACACTAATTGCATTACATATGGTTTTAATACATACACTAATTGCATTACATATGGCTTTAATACACTAATTGCATTACATATGGTTTTGTTACAATAATTGCATTACATATGGTTTTAATACACTAATGGCATTACATAAGGTTTTAGTACTGTAACAATAATTACAGCACATATGGATTTAGTACAATAAGTACATTATGTATAGTTCTAGTACATTAATTACATATGGTTTTAGTATAGTAATAGTAATTACATTATATATGAATTTAGTACAATAATTACATTATGGTTTTAGTACAGTAATTACATTACATATGGATTTAGCACAATAATTACATGATATGGTTTAATATAATAAGATGACAATACACAATCTTTGCTGCTGTGCTGATAATGGGCATAAAATGTTGAAGGTTATCTTAATTTGTAAGTTATATATCGCATATTTGTGGAAACAAAAGTGGACTATTCACTCTAGTTTTATACAGAAAGTCCATCAGTTCCCTATAAAGTGATAATCCCCACATACCATAATACCATTATTCAAGAGTTGGTACATTCCACAGCTGTGAGAAAATCATGGAGAGATTACTGCTTTCTGTACATTGAGATTTCACTGTATAATGATGAAGTTTTCTATTTCATTTCAGATTATGCACGATGAGGTGAGTGAGACGGAGAATATCAGAAAGAATCTATCCATAGAACGCATGATCATTGAAGGCTGTGACATACTGCTGGATGTAAATCAGACCTTTGTTAGACAAGGTAAGGCTTGTTCTTAAAATTAGGAAAAGATAATCTTGTACTGTACAAATGTGGATAAATATATGCATGAGAAAAAGCATATACTGTTTATATTCACTTATAAGTCAATTCCAACTACAAACAACCTAGACCTGATCTGCCATGATTGCATAATGTGCTGGCAGATCAGGGTCTATGTTGTTTGGTATACTGATTACTCCTAACAAACTGTATATTGATCCAAATCTACCAGCACATTATGTGTCAACAGATTTGGGTCTGTGCACTTTGCAGTTGGACTCTCTTATAAGTGAGTAAAATGCTCATGTGAGCTTTATGGTATTTTTGGAGTGAAAAAGAAGGATATTTATTTACAAATAAAGACATAAAATATGCTTCTTTGGTAATTACCTTCTTTTAAGTGTTCACTGGGACTGTATAAAGTGAAACCTCTCAACTCTGAAATCCCTAGAAACCAAATCATGTTTCTGTAACCAAAATTTTCCTTCTTTAATTTATATAAACTGTGCCTCAGTAAACCAAACCCCATTATTCTCTAAAACCAAAGTAAATTTTTGTCTCAAGCCAATACAGTACGCTAAAAGTGAATTTCATAAATCCAAAACTTAATCATGTATGGTCTTTAAATGGTCTAAAGACATGTCTGAGTAAAATAAAACACAATACACATAAAACACATATAAAATCCTTGTTATCATATTTTTTCTATTTTTAAAAATGTCTGACATAATGATGTTTGGTCAGAACATATTACTTGTATCGGATTGGATTGGTATACTAATAAACACCTAACAGATATAATGATCGAAATTATGATAAAGCACTATAGATGACTTGGAATGATGAAGATATGAAATTATGATACTGTACTATTCATATAACAGACAGGAAGATATGAAATTATGATGCTGTATGGTTCATATAACATACAAGAAAATATGAAATTATGATACTTTATTGTTTATATAACAGACATGAAATTATGATACTGTACCGTTCATATAACAAACACGAAGATATGAAATTGTGCTATTCACATAAAAATAAAAAAATAATGATATCATGGTATTGTACTGTTCATATTACAGATATGAGATTATAATAATAATGATAATAATAATAATAATGACTTCATTTAAAGAGGGTAACACAATTAGCTGAAGAACTAATCTACCTTGAGGCCCTCATACAAAGGAAATTGATTCATTTTAACTGCATCTCTGAAACCACTGGATATGTTGGGTTTGGAAGAAGGAAATAGAGTGGGCATTTCTAATCTCAACTGGAATACTATTCCAGAGCAAAGTTCCAGAGTATTGGAAACTTTCTGAATAATTCCTTATTTGGTTTGGGAATTTTATACTGTTTGGTAGACATTGATTGCAGGTGGGGAGTATTGCCAGGTAGCCTATAATGGAATAGTGATTGTAAATATTCAGGAACACTATTATTGGATATCCTGTACATTAATTTGGCTTTTCTCAAACGGATTCGGTCTTTAATAGGTAATATTTTTAACTTACCAGCTAAATTTTCCTTGCTTTTTTTTCTGGATTGATATTAGCCCAAATGCTCTTTATTGAAGATTGCTAGCTTTGCCATGTTTTTATCATTTGAATTACCCCATACTGTATTACAGTAGTACTAGTAGGGTTGTATGTAACTGTTATAAAATAGTTTTCTGTGCCTTTCAGGAAGGAAATATCTTACCCTACTGAGAAGCTGTGACAAACAATGTGGTTGGGGTGGGGTGCTCCTAGTATTTTATTTAAACTATTGTAGAAGTTCCACCCAGGTTCTATTTTGTTGGAAGTTAAATTAAGTGAAACATAGATGTAAAACTCTGAGTCCTCAGTCAGCAATGCCAATGGTTAGATGGTTAAATATACAAAAATAAAGGTTGAAATTCAATGAATAACAATTTAATAACAATTCAATAATCAAATTTCCAATTACACTCCTTCCACTCGACCCTTTAATAAGCCTATTGCATCACTTGATTAGCAGAGTGAGATTGATTTCCACCTGTCCTTGTATTTCTACTCATCTGTTGTATCCTTTCTCTCTGTTATTTCTCCCAATTCCTTCTCCTCTTCCTCCTTGACCTTTCTCCAAATTCCTTCTCCTCCTCCTTGACTTTCTATAGACTCCTTCTTCCCCTCCTCTACTTTCTCCCCCATGACTACACTCCTGTCGACTTCGACTGTCTTGGCTACAGTCTCAATTCTGTCTCAAACTCCTAAAGACTTGGGACCCAATGGAACCGAAGTTCTCTGTCCCCTGAAAGCTTCCTGCGAAAACACAAGGATGGTACAATCTTTTTCCTTGGCCCTTCCATCTCACACTACACACAGCCTATCATCAGATAACAGCTATTAAATTTCTTCTGTCACACATTCATTCACATCAAGATACCCATACGTTCTTATATGATAAAACATCATAATACAGCATGGTATAAAATTCCATCACATCAGTACATATTCCTAATCCCATTATACTAAACAATATCACAATAATCAGATGCATTTCTTTACCTTACAACTCATACAAAAGTATGCAAATATTCAAAAATCCATGCTCTGATATATGCATACGTCAATAGTAACTAATCTTACATTCTTCAACCATGTTTCCAAATTCACAATTCAAGCATGTGTAAATTCTAACATAACGCATTAATAAATGCACTGGTTTACTATGAAGTAACCTAATAGTGAATTACAGAATTAGTTCTGACCACAAGCTAACAATCTACATAATTCTGCCTCGAATCTAATAATTCTCTATGTAAAGCTCAAGCCCATTTCTCAAATACGCATGTAAATGAAACACTACAAAGGTAATTCTACATACTAAATGGTCCTAGCAATTAAATGTAGATACTACAAATAATTACAATTATGATGCCATAATATTCTGCAAAAATTGAGCAAAAAACTTACTGATCTTTTTGAAGTTTTGTCTTTCCTTAGAATCTACGTCAAAGTTCTGCTGCCAGATTACGAGTGGCTTCTTTCTCGGAGTAAACCCTATTGATCTGCAGGCCTTCCAGGCAAATACTAAAATTACTCTCTATGATTTTGAAAGGTATCATTTGGGTCTGAATTGTAATCATTCCCTCTATCTCAATTTTGATTGGATATCGCTGTGGACTGATCCAATCAAACTTAGTGGACAATGTCCCTCTCGCTGTCTGTCAGTGTGGGGATGGATAAGAACACACCCCGTTCACCCCATGGACTTTCCTTTGATCCTTGAACTAACCTTTAACATATAGGTGTGATAACGGCAAGCCCTTGTTAGTGGCGAAACTGGTCACCTTTGCTGACTCAAGTTTCCGGTCTCTGGCTGGTCATAGTAACCTTGCGTAAGAGTTTAACACTAACCCCGCAACAATCTTTAGAGGTCAAACACAAGGCCGTGGTAATATTCCCAAGACTGTAGATTATAGCTTATACATGACTTCATATAGCTGGGGCTTAGCGTACATGACAGAAGCCATAAACTTGAATTAATGTTATTACTGATATGTTTGATATGTTTAGTCCAGGATAGGTTATTATCTACCAAAAAACTAAGTAGTCTATCACAACAGACAATTTGCAGATTTTTATCCTTCCATAGTTCATCACTATCAAGATTTGTTCTTTTTTGCCGTGTTGATGTAAGTAATATTTTAGTTTTACCAGTATTTACTACCATGCCATTGCATGTGCACCAGTTGTCTAGTTTGTTTAGTGCATCCTGTAAAGAAATTTCCAGTTCATGCTTTGTGTTTTGGATGTCTGACAATGTTGTGTCATCTGCATAGAGATCTGTAGATGATATTGAGTCCCATAGTAAAAGCGGTAAGTCATTAATAACAGTATAAACAATAATGGACCTAGAATTGAGCCTTGTGGTACTCCATATCTAACTGTTCCAGGTTCAGACAAAACATTATTTATATAAACATGTTGTGTTCTCTCACTTAAGTATGAAGTAAACCATTTAATTGTGCTTTCATCACATTGGTAAATTTTCAGTTTCTTCAAAAGGATTTCATGATCCACCATGTCAAAAGCTTTCCTGAAATCTACAAATACAGATCCTATTATGTTACCTTGATCAAGTGCTTGAAGCCATTTACCAGTTAGGGATACCAAGACAGTCTCACATGAATGTTTCTGTCTAAAGCCTGATTGATTAGGGTATAACAGCAAGTGTTTGGTTAAATATGACATGAATGAGTCATGGACATGTTTTTCAATCAGCTTTGACAAGTTTGGTAGTATTGAAATGGCCGGTAGTTATCAGCATCATCCTTAGAACCAGATTTGTCAATAGGCATTACTTTTGCAGTTTTCCATATTTTGGGGTTGCAATACTTAAATTGTTTATGAATGTTATGCTATCAGAAATTATAGCTGAGGTGACGTTTTCATAAGTCGTGGACCAATCTGATCAAGTCCTGTAGCTTTCTTGGTATCAAGTTCACTGAAACATTATTTTGACAAAGTTTTTTGATACTGGTGGGATAGAGAAACATGCCTCCTTAGAGATTTTGCTGCTGCAGAACTTTTTCAGTTCATTAAAGTTGTTTTCTGTTACTGGTTCTTTTAACTTTGTGGTAATGTTGGTGAAAAAGTCATTGAAAACATTTGCAGTGTCAGTGTCATCAGTGACTGTGGTGTCATTTACCAGAAGTGAGTGAATTTTATTTGATTATGAAATAGTGCTGTTCATATAACTGATATAAAGATAGGAAATTATGATATTGTACTGTTCGTGTAACAGACATGCAGTTATGAACCTATGCCACAAATATAACTGACATGGTGACACATTATTGCACTATAATGGGGCACAACACGTGGCATTTCTTCCTGTTTGCTGAAGAATCTTGCCAAATCCCCACTTTTGTGTAGTCTTGGTCCTGACTGGGTCGGTTTTTACCGGGTAGTGTAAAACCCAGCCGGGTCCAGGCACCCATCCATCCCTAGATGTTTGGTAGACGGTCAAGCTTTGGTCAAATTACATGATTCCCTAATGATTTTCTTTCATGAACACAATCTTTTGTATGGTAGACAGTCAAGCTTTTGTATGGTAGACAGTTAAGCTTTTGTCCAAATCATTCTTGTGAAACTGCTCTTGTTAGTATGATTTAAAAAAGCGAAAAGCAGGGGAGTTGTGTTGGTTTATTATAGGAAACATTTTGACTTAGATGATGACATTTTACTTGAAAAATTTGAACTGTAAAGCTTAAATCACAACTGTTTAAATTGTGTTGAGTCATATCTGAAAGGTAGAAAGCAAAAAGTTAACATAATACCACATCAGAAGAAAAATATGTGACTTACGGAGTACCTCAAGCATTTATTTTAGGACTACTACTGTTTCATATGTATATATATAGACTATAAACATTTGCATACAAGAAATATTGAGACTGAGCTCTATGCTGACAATACAACTTTATATAATATTAGATCATCTAAAAATACTGTTGAAAGAAAGTTATACAATACTCTTGTTGAACTCTCCAAATGGTGTAAACATAATTGAATGGTCATTGATATAGACTAATTAAAGTAAAGCTCAGATATATCTACATTAGAAACATAGGAGACTTTCATGTTTTACAAATAAATTTTAATGGTGTTGAAATAACATACTTATGCAAGATAAATGTTTAGGAATTCAAGGTAATAACAATATGTTATAGTCTGATCATATCAGTAATGTTACCAAAAGATGGTTACGAATGTCAGGGTACTATAAAAAATTTAACATTTATGAAGAAATAGATATAAACAGTTTTATTACTTGTTAAATATAATGTATTATTTATTTAATATAATATTGAATTGATAAATTATTGAAGATTTTACTTACTGCTTTTAACTATTTGATGTGTCTGCCATTATCCAGTTGGCAAATGCAATATACATTACTTTCTTTAAACTATATTATGTTCAAGGATGAAATTTGAATCATGTCCCCATGTACAATTCTTGAACAAAATTTCCAGTATTGTTCTAATTACTGATTAAAATTATAATAATAAAAAATAAAAATATTAAATTAATGTCATATAATATTTTTTAATAATATGGTTACTAAATAAATAAAAAGAAAATAATTTTAGGATGTAATATACATTTTTAATTATATAATACTTTTGTATTTATATTATTGTAAGTATTATGCAGATAAATAATAAAAAGTTCAGTCCCACATAATAGTCATCTACAGTTCTTGTTGTACACAACACACCACAGAAGCAAGAAAATCCAAAACGCCGTCTGGACCTATGAAAAACAAAAAAAAATATCTCAAACACCCTTTGAACTTATTAATGAATATCATGCAAAATGTTTAGAATATAGACCTTTTGGATAAGTTGTATCCAAATGGTAAATCTAATATGTTTCCTTTAAACATATCTTCCATTTCCAGTTTAACTAAATCAATCAGCTGAATAAAAAATCTTGTAAATTATGGAGACAGTCATTCAAATATGCAGCTACATGAGATGAAAAATATAGATCTATAAAGTTACTTATATCACAGGTGAAGAAGCAATGAAGCAAAACCAGTCCAGATTTTGTGTATTAGTGTTGTTTATTTCATGACATGAAAAATCTAAGAATGCCTAACCATTGAGAACAGGATAATATTTTATAAAATTATAATATTTTATAAAAGTTATATTCAACACCATATGAGGTAATGCTGCTAAAACAAAGATGTTAAAAGTTTAAATACATCAGAAAGAAGCGGTCAGAATTATCCTTGACAGTAATTTGATAATGTCAACAAATGTATGAAGGATTTGAAGATCATGACTATAGAGTGTGTTTAAAAAAATTGTTTTTAAAGTTTCTGAGGGATCTATGGCCAACTGTATAAATTACATGTTTAGTAAAAGTACACACCCTTATAAATAAATGTGGATGTTTATGGTTTCATGCTGAAATAAATTGGGTAGATCTATTGGGAAAACATTTTTTCCTCATTTATTTCACAAGGGTTTGGGCCATAATGGAAGGATTGGTGATGAAGTAGAGAGTAAAGTGGCTTTGGTTTATTTTTAGAGCAAGCAGCCAAATTCACTCCAACATCAGTCCCTCCAGTTATGGAGATATAAAATATTTCAATACATGCACTGGACTAAGCATCATATTTCTATTGGTCGATTCAGCAGGAATCCCTATCATTATTTCCTCTCATTTACCATTGCTGATTCAGCAGGAATCTCTGTCATTCTCATTTACCATTGGCTGATTCAGCAGGAATCCCTGTCATTTTTCCCTCTCATTTACCAAAAGCGAATAAAGGTTACATGGTCTAATTTTATTCCTTTGAAAAAGACTGTCAGTATTAATCAACAATACAATGTTATGTGATGGTTAGGCGGTTAGATCTACACTATAATTATATGAAAATAATTTGCATTTTGTCTGATATAACTTAATGTAAATTTGAAGATTGCCACAGTTAGCGAGCAGCATGCAAAAGTAGCCATAATTGAATTGTGCTTTCTATTTTATGTTAGGCACATCAGAATATTTGGACAAATAGCAAGCTTCTCAATGACTGTAATGACTACAAATATTACTTTCAAAGCAAATAAAATTGAATCTGGACTGGTCACAGCATTCAAAAAATTGGGAATTTTTATTTTTGTTATGGTTGGAAAAATTTCAGGGGTCAGAAGGCATAAATAGGATTGGCCAGGAAATGGGGAAACAAAGCAATTTTTCTTTTAAGTCAAACTTAGATACTAGTTAACTGATACTATGCACAGTGTCATCTAACAACTTTCTTCTTCACTAGTCGAAAAGTGATATGCATAAAAATAGTTTGGTTGGTCTGGTTCAGTCATTTGGAACTGTCTACCTAAAGTTGTTAAAGAAGCATCATCAGTGCCTTTCTTTTGTTGCGTATGTTTGCAATAGATGCAGTACTTATAATGTCTAAAACAGGTTATGGCAAACTTGTATATTTGTTTATGTATATATTATTATGTCTGGATGTTTATCTGTTTGCATGTGTGTGTGTGTGTGTGTGTGTGCACTAAGACAGGTTTGTACACACAAAGCTGCTTTGTGTGGAAAATTCAAATTCTCTTTCCTTTATGTTCTCTAATCTGTGATTCTATATTTATGTTACATGTTTTCCAGCTGCATTTAATATATTTAATTGTGCAGTTCTAATTGTGTCACCATCATAAAAAAGACATTATTATTATTATTATTATTATTATTATTATTATTATTATTATTATTATTATCTATTTGAATTCACTGCACTTGCAATTGTGCATATTGGATAATATGGCCATGACAAAATTGACTGTGTTAAAGATACATTTCTCAGCCATAGTTTTTCATCTGTCTGTACATCCAATGGTGCAGCAATAAAAATAAATGATGCCATATGAAGTTATACAATGACCCTTAGCATCTGTTATCCATCAACTGTTGTTTGTCTATCAACATTTGCTTGTTGCCACTCTGGAGGCCATGTTTCTGAACTGATTTTAATCAAAATTAAAATTTTTAATCTACATTTATATCAGGATTTCAGATGAGTTTGAATTTGAATGGAGATGTTGCTTCTGATTGGCTGAGCTTGTTACCACGCTTTAGACATTATATCTGATCCAGTTTTTCCAAGTTGGTTTCAAATAACTTTTTCATGCCAAAGTTATAGGTAGGTAAACACAACAGTTTCCAGGTAAGGTCAAAGTAAAAAATATGGGTGGTTTTGGTTACATTGAGAAAAAAATTAGGTAGGTAGGTCAGTACAGACTTTTTTTGTTGGTCTGGACAGATTTAAATGAAATGTAAACTGGAAAATAAGTGTAATTCTCATTCTGGATTTAACTTTGATAGCAGTTACATCCCTTTGTTAATTGTTTCTTTGTCCCAATTTATCTTTTTCTGAAATTTTGTTTTTCCTGAAGAAAATGTAGAGTTGGCAGAAAACCCCCCAGGGTGGGTTGTGTAACTAGAACCACATACCTTTTATTGGACCTAAAAACATGCTTGAATAGCATTAAATATGTATAGTCAGTTGTATTGTGTAGAATAAGTATCATAAGTGTATTATATCACTAGTGAGCTGCTGATA
Source organism: Megalonaias nervosa (assembly GCA_016617855.1). Lineage (NCBI taxonomy): Eukaryota > Metazoa > Mollusca > Bivalvia > Unionida > Unionidae > Megalonaias > Megalonaias nervosa. Next base: position 4,553 of record JAECUM010007644.1, on the reverse strand, counting down.
GCCAGCCCTACTGAGAGGACATTTAGTGACATCTTATTCAGAGCTGAAAATAGTGAATCCCAGTCGACGGAAAACCTATTAAGACTAAATATGTCAGTTGGTCTGAATTGGAGTTTGGTCTTGACAGGTTTTCTTGTGTCTGTTTACAGTACCATTTTCTGTTGTTGCCTTTCTTTGAACATTCATCATATGTAATCTATTAAAATCTTTTTAATAATCATAAATTTAAGCTCTATAAATAAACTATTTTGTATTTCACTGTCAATAAGCAAGTGTCATTTTGGCACCTACAACCTTTAATATTTGGAAACAATAACCTCAGAATTTTGATAGAAATTTAACTGCAGTTGTAGATTTAATTGAACCAGTTATGCATCAGAGAGTAAAATAGGTACTTGGGATAGAAATATTGCCATTAAAGTAGTTCTTTAACCATATATTGCAAAACTAATGTCCCCATTCTATTATGCAAAACTGAACATTTTATCAAGAAAGTGTTAGAAACTGTGTTGGATTGAATTCATTGTTATAGTGAACATAATGTTATCACATGGTTTTCAATTTCCAATGGTATATTTTGATATTAGATGTATCAGATAGCACATTTTGTACTTGATACTCTTTCAGAATGCCTTTTAGTTTAGAGCAGTGGTAAAATTATGGTGTGTCTTTGCACAGCAAAGGTGGCTGCACTTTATGTAACATGGATAGCACTCATTACACTTAAAAAAAAAACATATCACAGACTTTTCATTGAATAGACCTAATAATCTGTCAAAGGTCTTGAGAAGCAGTATATTTGATGCAAACAAATTGAATGCAGTTTTTTAATTTGTTCTACATATGGTAACCATTTAATTTGAACCATTTAGTTCACATTTCCTGCCATAAGCACAGTCAGCATTTAAGTCTGGTGATATTGATTACAGTCAGTAGTAGATTTGGGAGTTGTTTCTGATGTACAGTATTTGTATATTTAATGCAAATAAATTATTTTTAAAAAACCCTGCATTTTAGAAGTTTTTGATCAAATTCCAACATTTTAATTGTAACCATTGTGTATAATTTCATTGGTGAATTTGTAGTGCCATAAGCAGAGACAACATTTAATTCCAGTGCAATTGATTATTAAAAAGATATGCAGCTGGGTAAAGCTCCAGATTTTCCATGCATATTTGAAGTAACAGTACTTGATAATGGTGGAAACAGTTATCAGTTATAGCACTGTCTACACTCAGAATTGTTTTTTCTTGCTGAGCAGTTTATGATATTTTTTCAAAAGGCATGTTAAATGTCTTGATCAAGATTTCATCTGCTACAAGTACATGTCATATGTTGTTCACACTGTTTTGTACATTATACTGATTAGAAGATTAACTGGAGATCGAAGCCATGACAAATATCTGGACATTTTTGTTAGGTCACCTGGCTGTAAGTCCATGTAAGCTAATGGTATGGCCCTTCATTGATTATGTATTGTGTGTTGTCAAGGACCTATATGATGGTAGAACAAGTGCTATTTTCAGTTTCTTTTCAAAAACTGGCAGATCTGTTTTAGCCAAACTTGGCAGAGATCATCCTGGTATAGAGATCTCTCTGCCTTTTACAGATATTGCAGCCATTATTAAAAACAGCAAAATAAAAACCTAAGGGAACATCCCCAATACCACTTAATAGAATTTGATCCAATTTCACAGAAATCTTCCTGGCATGAAAATTTTTCAAGTTTGCACACATGATATAGTACTTGAGCTGAATAAAGTCTGCATGCATTTTACAAACTTTTCAGATGAACATAATGTTTACTGTCGCTACATCAGTTTCAAATGCCGAACATTTTAAAATATGTTTTCCAACTTTACAATAATTTGTTCATGATATTTTGTTACACCTGACCTTACTGAATACTGGTCAGATTTGTGGGGGGAAAAAAAATCAAAATCAGATGCCTTGTTAGGGTTAGCAGGTCTGTCATTAGTAAAATACATAATCCTTGAAGTAAATTTCTTCACAGATACCAATGAACAAACTTTTATGTAATGAATCCATCCTACCTTGAAGAATTTTAAAATTTTTGCCAATGATGCCAATCTGCCTTCAAATGTGACCATCATTACTAAAAATTGAAAAACCTTTAAACAGGTTATTCTTGAAAACTACTGAATATAATTTGACCAAACATTCCTGAAATCATCTTGGCATGAAGACCTTTCAGTTTTATTCAAAAGATGCTAATCCATCATCTAGTATAGCCACCATTACTAAAAATCTTTTCTATGACTTCTCCCTAACTGCTGAAAGGAAATTTGCCACACCTTATAGCAAGCATCCTGACATAGCAGCTATTACAAAAAATGGACAAATCATACAGTGACTTCTTCACACAGAAAGGATTCTGATATTAAGGGATTTCAAATTGACAGAAATTGATTTCAATTTGGCAAGAAATGTAGTTGCCTTTACTAATGAAGGGCTTTTTAAGTTTTATCAATATTGCCATTATCCACCATAAAATATAGCTACTGTTATTAAAACTATATAAACCTTTAATTATTTCTTTTACACTACACCTTTACAAAATTTGACCATATTTGAAAGAAAGTGTCCTGGCTTGAATGTCTTTAGAATTTATACAAATGATGCTCCATCAAATATGGCTGCCATTACAAAAAATACAAAAACACTGAAATGCCTTCAAATCAAAAGTACAGAATTATTTAACAAACTGTGATGCAAAGTATCATGGCACAGGGGCCTTTTAGTATTAGGCAAATGATGCTTATGTGTAATCAAATATGAATGAAGATGCAAAGACTAGAGAAAACTTGAAACAGTTGTTTTCATAAAATATGCAGTGTGCAGTTAACAGCATGGTGAAATTTCAAAAGGAAAGGAACAAACTGACCCAGATTTCTTAACCAACTGCTCCTGCATTTGGCTGTTATGCACATGTCAGCCAGGTGAGTGAGCTCGGGCTAACTTGGACCTTATTAATTTCTGTCTCCTCTTATTATATGCCTGCAATAATATAGTGCATATTATCTCTACAAGGTTGTATCAAGTCTACAAAGCTGGAGGCACATGGTACAGAAACTGACTGAACTCTACTCAGGGAAGTAATCCAAGGAGTACAAGGATGCATCCATGTTCTAGTTGTAGAAGTAGAATGGCAACAGACAATCCTGTGACAACCATTGCAGCATCTACTTGCTGTCAATAGCCAGTTGAGTCTTAGTCAGAATTCTGTTGCATAGCTTTGTGCATCATGTTGATTGAGGCTCCTCTCTGAATGTCAGTGTGGCTTCAGGGAAGGAGAAGGGACTACAGTCATGGTGATTTGCAGTTTGTCAGCTTAATGAGAAATGCCAGAAACATAACCCCAACCTGTACACAACATTCATTGACTTGACAAAAGCCTTTAACACAGTCAGCTGAGGAACCCTTTGGAAGATCAACAAAATTTGGTTACCTGGCAAAATGTATTGTGATAGTTCAGCAATTCCATGGTGGCATGCTCACTAATGTTGTGGACAATGGTGAGTCATCTGAAACCTGGTTCCCATTTACAAATGTTCTAGCCCCAACCCTCCTCCTTATGACACAGGCGTCAACATCAGATGGCAGGCTCTTCAATCTACAGGCAAAGACAAAGTTACAGGAACTGACCATTTGCGATCTCCTATTTGCTAACAACTATTCCCTGAATGCCAGATCTGAGTCTGATATGCAACAGAATATGATTCATTTTTCTTCAGCTCCTGACAATTTTGGCTTCACATTTAAGTATCAAGCAACACAAGTGATGCACCTACCTGCTCCAGTGTTATTTGCTCTTTGGTCCAATTAGCATCCTGGTGATTGATACTGTTGTACTGCTTAATTATTTTACAAAGAAGCAGAGCAGGGTGTGTCACTCACCAGAATGGAAAAACTATATTGCAAACCAGATACGTTTTACTGAACTTTAGCAAATATAGTTTCAAAAATGTCACTATTCTGTGCTCAAAAATGAAGACTGATATGAGAGGACCAATTTTCATAAACAGGTCAACTCAGCCAGTGGCATTAAAAAGCAAGACATTCTGGGTCCACACACAAAACTTAATTCCTTATTGGGCATATCTTGTACTTTGCATGCACATTTTAAACAATCACAGACCATATTTGAATGCAGAGCATATCTGAACTGTTAATATTTAGTGGCCCCAAATGACAGCAGTGGTTCTCAGTTACATAGAATATGATAGCCAGTGAAAAGAAACCTGAACATTTCAGTGTGTAATTCTGTGTGCTACCACCAAGAAACTATGTTTATGAACACTGTTGCATTTACGTATATAGTTGCAAAAAACATTTGATTAGGTGTTCACTTTTTCAAGGTTCAGCAGCTGCACTAAAAGTGTCTCTGTCTGTTCTAGAGTAATGAAATGCACATGTTTCTGTTAGAAGGGTTTCATAGTGGTTCATTAAATAAAATTAAATCAAACCATCTTGGTTGTAATTGTAATTAATTAATTTGCTGATATATGCTAGAAGGGAGAAAAATGTGTATA